>JANTPZ010003107.1:0-19759 GCA_025593235.1 Vachellia pachyceras
CTGTTTCTCCCAAAACTCTCTCTCCCACAACTCAACCTGCAGAATTGAACTATGCTTTCTCCTCAAATGAGAATGCAAAGAAGGAGGATCATAGGGAGGAGGCAGAGAGCATGGGTTGGTGTGTGAAGGAGCCTTCACCATTGACTCCATCATGAACTTCTTCTCCAGCCCTTGTGCCTTACAGACCATAGCTTCTGCACACAGCTCAACAGCTTTGTCGCTCACAGTTGGCTTGTACCTCAGAAGCTTCGCATACGAACTTAAAACATGAAACATATAGTCATACACATACTCCATCTTCAACTCCTGTTGTATGAAATCACTCGCTGCCCTTCCCATCTCCTGTGCCTACAGTTCCAGAACCAAACATTAATTGATCAACTTGTAGGGTAAAGTTATGCAAGAGAGATGATCAAGTTGCATTATTGTACCTTCTTTTTGTGGGTGTTGCCCCAATCCACGGCAAACTTAATGGATCTGCACTTGTCATGTTCGTTGATGGGCCAATAGTGGTGCACGGGAAGCAAGCCTCTCGTGAAGAAGTCGTAGTAATGAGGTGTTACCAGTAAAGTGACGGAGTCACAGGACAATATGTATTTCTCACTCACGGACCAAGCAGAGCCTTCAATGTAAATCTTATATCTATGAGTGCATTGGTTGGCCAGGTCTGATTTCTTGAACCCTTGTTGAGTCTCTGATATCCAATCCTGCGAGTGAAAGAAGGGAATATAAATATGCTTGGTTTGTGATGAATGAGGATGAAGGTGAGAGAGAAAGAGAGAGAGATTATTAATATATACCTGGGAGAATATACGTGCATTCCAATCATGGGAGTGAGAGAGATTGCACTTGAGGAGATCTTGTCTGGTTTCGGCAACTGCGGGATTGCCTTTCCAGTAAGCATGAGCCTCTCTCTGCGTCCATGTCATCCTCTTGTTCCCGTCTTTCAGCTCTCCCAACAGCCTCTCCCATGGCTTTATGTTCACCTCTGGCCTTCATGCATATATATATATATATATATCATTTTATCATTATATATGCCTAAATCACTCCTCCAGTTCAGAATGTTTCTCCTTGGATTCCCCCTAAATTTTACTCATATTCTATCTTTATCACAATTTTGTTCCCTTCAATTGATTCATTCATAATACCACTAGTTACCAGTGAATTAAAATGAATACAAATCATGCCCGCGTTGTGCAGACACCTAAATTAAATTAGAAAGAAGAAATTCTGCTAAAAAACGTAATAATAACTAGAAACAACCATGTTCATAATATTTTTGTAGCAGTGGCTCAACCTATAACTGCATCCAGGTGAAATGAATTACTGCTATTATTCATAACAAGTAAATATAATAAAATCACTACAAGATTTTATAGAAGAAAAAAATGCAAATCCCAGCAATGGCGTGCATTATTTTACTAAAACAAAGGGATCGTTATATAATTAGTTCTTTATACGAACAAAGATTTTCACATCTTTTTAACATAAAAAATGCTATTGAATTTCAATGGAACTCAAATAAATATGTCCTACTCTATATTTTGCTTCTCTAAATGATATTTTTATGGAAAATTTATTGAGAGGTCCCAAATAAGGAACTTATTTAATGAATGATCCTAATTTTGAAAATATTTATCAAAAGGTCCCATTGATAACATGAGGTCCTATACATTGACAACAACATCGTGCGCTGTATTGACAACACCTCATGTTGTCAATGGGATATTTTGATAAATATTTTCAAAATTGGGGCCATTCATTAAATAATTTCCTTACTTTGGACCTTCCAATAAACTTCCCAATTTTTAAAAATTTTTAAATATATATTCAGAAGAAAATTTAAATGAAATTTACATTATAATAGTTTAAAATCAGGAGATTAAACGGTAGTTGACTGCTAAATTTGGGTGGTTGAACGAATTTACTCGAGCAGGTAAGAATTTTTAAGAAGCAAAGCAGACAGATAAAAGAAAAGTAAAAAGGTTGGTGACTTACCATCCCCAAAAGGACCAATCAGGGAAAACAATGTCCAGCGTGGCATCGTCGGCACAATAACGGAAAAGCGGGGGTGGGTCCGTGGCATTGGGCCAACTATAGTCAACGGCCTTGACCACAGGCCAGTCCACACAATCGAACATGAGCTCCAGATCAGGCACCTTCCCTGGGTACCTCCGTAACAACTGTAGGATCCCCCACACCGTGAAAACGTCCCTCGTCTGAAACGCCTTCGTGTACGTCTCCAAATACGCCTTCCCTCCCACTATCACCAGTTTGAAATTCGCCGTCCTCTTCCCTCTCTCCACCATCTCCTTCGTTATCCCTGTGCGGGCCCACGGCCTCAGGTCTTCATGTATCCAACGGAAGTACTCCGGACACGTGGCCCCTCCTTCACGATGCTGATCACCTGCTGAGGAGATCGGGTAGTTTCCCGGGCATTTTCCGGTGCGAGTGTATTTGCTGCAATTCAGTGGGATTTCCACTTGCCTCCCGGAGGACGAGTGGGTCACGTACGACGTCGTCACCGGCTTTTGACCTGGGAAAGTTACCTGTAGTAACACTTCGGTCAGCTCCTGTGGCTGTAAAAGCTGTAGCTCATTTCCTAATCATCCTTGTAAATAAAGTTTATTACTGTGTTCCTTAAGATTTGTAATCTGACAGAAAAGAACTTATGACATGATCCCACATACAGTTCCTATGTGAGCATTAAGTATTTAATGCTCATAGAATCTAAAATCTTTATCATCTGTTTTTTATTTTACGCTATGGAAACATTAAATTTTATAGATGATTAATTTATTATATAATCAACATGATATTTTTTAATGTACGCATGATTTTCTTAGGAGAAAACTGAGACACGTAGTAAATGTTAGGGAAGGAAGCAGAGTCAGTGGCGGCGTTTCAGGGAAAAAAATGGAAAGAGTCAGTCGGGGAACCAATGAGACTGATGTGGTCCGAACAAGTTCAAGTATAGGCTAACACGTGGCGCTATATCTTAGGGCTTTGAGAGTCACGAAATTTGTAGCGTATGAAAGAAGCGGCGGCCCCACAAAGACTTACAATAGCCACTTGTACAGACGCGTGGCCTCCATTGCGCAAACACGCTTCGTATTTTCCCTGCCACGTTAACCGACAATAACGCGCGTGTACTAGAATACGTGAAAAAGTTATTTTTACGTAAATCAAACGAATTTTATCTCCAGATTTTAACTTAAAATCAAAATCACGTAGCGGCGCGTGTTCATATCCTCGAAATTTCTGGCACGAAAACGGTGATCCCCCCGAACCCATCACTTGATTAATCTCCTAAGCGCTATAGTATTAGAGATAACATACTAGAAGATTACTGACTTTAGGGAAAAAGAAAGGCGCCGCACGCCGACAAGGATGTCAAACGACATGCCGTCAGAGCGAAGTAGTTTCATTAAAAGTACTGATTGAATGAGTGGGACGAAGTCGTTTTAAATAAATGGGAGATTCTAAGTTGGGAATTGCGGGTCTAAGAGGAATAATGAGGAGGGAGGTGAGGGAGGGAAACATACCGTGGGATTGAGGAAGCGCGAGCAGGCCAACGCGCCGACGACGAGGAATACGGTGAATGCCAGAACCACTGTGACCGATCTGCCTGGCGACTTCATAAACGGTCGCCAGATCTTGTCTGGGAAATGACGAGAAGCCCAACATCCCATACTCTCGTACCTCTGCCTCGCTCCCCCACACCCACCCCGCACTGTCCTCTCTGCATTCCACATTCCTCACGCTTCCTTCACCGGCCTCGCTCAATTTCTCACCTCCTGATTTGATCCCTCATGGAGAGGTATGTATTGCTCTGTGCACTGTGCAGGCTGCTGAAGAAGAAGGCAGAGAATTGATGGTGAGTATGCTATAACCACATGATGAAAGAACCAAGAAGCACAGACGGAGGGAGGAGGGACCTGCGAGATTTTTCTCTCCGTGGCGCTGGTGGTGGATTCGGCGAAGAACCTGTATGAAAAGATGTGTTGACCTTTTGAGCAAAAGAACAGGGCAAGCAGATTGGATTCTGGGTTAATATTGGAAAGTCGGAAAGGGGAAGAAACTTAAAAAGAGGTCGAGGGGAGGGGAGAGAACTGATAAAGATGGGATCAGTGTGATGATTTTGGTGATACTGACCTCTTTGTGTGATTTTGCTTCTGTAGCTATGTAAACAGGCGTAGATATAATGAAGAAATGAGTGAGGCGGTGATGGTGGTGGTGGAATTGGATCTAGAAATTCTCAGACTTGCTGGCCTAGATCTAAGAAACATACAAAAGTTAGAGCCTTACGGGTTTAGCGGACAGTGTCTGATTCTGGGAATTTAGTTCCACGCCCTCGTCCCCAGCCCAGAATCTCATTCATTTATATCTCTCTTTACCTTTCTAGTTTCGAGCCTCCGTTTTACCTTTTTCCTGTCCCCATAAATATACCAGCCTTTCAACCTCAACTATTTTCGACAAGATATTAATTGATTGGCCCAGCCAAATAAAAAATTCCAAAAACGGCTACCCATGTCTGACTAAACACACACATGTATATCTATGCATTAATTTTACGCAAAAAAATCATTCTTAATTAAACTCATTTAAAATTGTAAAAAAATCACCTAAAATTTTTTTTTTTGCACCACCTAGGGCCTTCCCTCAACTCAGAATCTTTGAAATGATAAATTGAACAGTTTAAAATTTTTCAAATTTGAAGTTATTATTTATTCTTAATGCAAATCACTTTTAAACTCGTAATTGACAGTTTATTATTCTTTAAACTTGTAAATACTATGACTCAAAATTCAAATAATTTAAACTAATGACTTTAGAGGCAAGAAATGGAAAATATAGGAAAGAATGGATTTTACCTTTTTTGGTTAATGAGAAATTTCGGGATACAAAACGACGAAAAGGGGTGAGGATAGGGATTAAGAGGAGTTCACATGCATGATGTCTGAAAAATGAAGATATATGACAACTGGAAGCTTGAAAACGACAATATATGATCATAAAATAAAAGGGAAACGACAACTTACGATGTTCCAAGTTGGTGCAAAGGTTCGTTAGTCGTACTTCATTAAGTGTCTGTTTGGGACTCCGTTGGAGGAAAGGAGTTCCGTTGAAGAAAAGAGTTTACGGATTTTTAGATGGTTTTACGGATTTTAAGATGATTTTTACGAATTTCAAAATGATTATTACGGATTTTGAGATAGTTTTATATTTGCTTGTGTGCTTCATTTTAGAAACGAAATTTCCCAAACAAACACTAACTATCAGTAATGTTATTATCTTCATCAACTTTTTCCCTTCATTAATTTGTTGCTTGACAGCTTCAACTTCAACTTCAACTACAAATTATAAACCGTACTTCAGTTACTTAATAGCTATTCTAAAATTAAACAGATTCTCAAACAAGCCTCCCAATTCTTTCAATGCTCGTAACAGTTTTGATTGGTCTTGTTCAAAGTAACTCTTAAAACTCCATAATTGCACTGTTCATTCTTTAACAAATCATGAATAAATGTCTCACTAGCTTTATTCTTACTCGCTATTTATTATTTTGTTCTGAATGATGATGAAGCAATTATTAATATGTGTGTGTGGCATCGATTATAGAAAATCCAAACGCACGTTCAACAATTTTTTTTTCATAAAAAGAGATGATCTCCTGTTACTGCGTTCCCAAACATTCACGTGTTACCATAGATCTCTGTCTCTACTTTCAATCTTTAAACCTAGATCCCCCCAGGCCACCCACAAAAAATCAAGATATTCTAACTATTACATGTATAAAAGTAATGAGATGTAGTTGACTAGAAAGAAAGTAAGACAAACATGAAGATGTATGAAGGGGAAAAGAAAGGGCAGAAATAAATAGGAATCCGGCCACTTTGAATATAAATAATATAATGTAGAGGCACGGGTAAATTCATTGACTTGATGAATTAGGTACGAATAATGGTATAATTATAGAAACATAAAATACACGTAAACACGAGTACATGTAAATTAATGGAAACATCATAATTGGATGATGGGGGAGCGAAATGTGAATCCCCCGTTTATTTTCGTTTTTCGTATTTTTAGACTGTGTGAGAACTGGTTTGGAAATCCGTTTGAGAATAATTTTTATTGGGCTCAAATCAAAACCTATATTTTGAAGAATATATTTTGGGATAATAGTTTTTACAGACCTGGGGTAAAACCTAGGTTTTAAAATGTGACTGTGTTTGGGGAGTTATTGGTTCTTACAGAGTTTGAGGTAAGTAAGAAATATGAAAGAAAAAGGAAAAAAGAGGAGAGAAAAAATTTATTATGAGAAAATGTAATTTGACAAGAAAATAACTTTTTTCAAAACCTAAATTTTAAATGCTATAATTTAAAAAAGTAAATATTTAGATAAAATTTAAATTTTATGATAAAACCTTATGTTTTAGAATAGCTCGCAAACCGATCTTTAAAGATAGAAACAAACACCATCCAAAAATTCCAAAAACATGATGGGACGCTCTCATTCTGCATGAACCCAACACGTAGCAGTTCTCCTCAAAATTGCAAAACATCCTCTTCCTGGACTCAGCTGTCTCAGCCTCATCACATTGGGCTCATGTATATACTATTGACATTTGGAATTTGGCCCAACCATATCTACACCACTCACGGTGGCCGATATGGTCACGATTACCCCTGTTACCCTCCATCTCATTTTTAATATAGGAATTGGTTGAATGGATATTGATTTTAAATATATTTATTTTTTAAATGAGGAGGTTTTTAGTAGCCACGTTTAAAACGAGGTATCTTCAAGATCAATTCAAATTTATGTTAAATAACTAACTTAAATGCTTGTTTTAATATTTATGGATTAGTTACTTAACTATCATAACTGTTGTTGTTGATTGAGAATGGCTCGCCTACTGCATAACATGTCATTCACACATGGAGGCGGTGAGAGAATTAATAGGTTATTTAGACAATGATGCATTAAACATGAACAAATTAAGTCTCAGCCTCTTTTGTCTTTTTTATTTTGCACGTCTCTTATTACCCTTTGTTTTATGGAGTTCATAAGAATGTAATTGGTAGGGATGTAATGTAATTGAATGATGATTATAAAACATTTGGTTGCTACGTTATCAATGAACCATGAAATATAATTCATATTTAGTTATAAAAAATAAAAATTATATGAAATAAACTTTTTAACTCCATTAAGACTAAAATGAAGGGTATAAATTTTTAAATGTTGACTTATAAAAAGTATAAGTGCTCACACATGTTAACACATTCAAGCTTTAACCTCGATTACATAGTTAATCACCTAATTTACTGTAATCCTTTATAATTAGGATTATATTATTTATGTTATCACTCCACTCAAACACTTTAATCAACAGAATGCAACATGACTACATAAAATCCTCTTTCATGGAACCCAACCAAATGGGCTATTAAGGTATTTAAGCCAATAAGCGAGCACTAATCTCTTTCGAGATATGGATTACAGAAGTTAGCCTTTTGACCCTCTCAACAACCTATTTTTTTCATATATATAAGGTTTGTTCGATTAGCCCGTTTGGGCAACCAAAATCTATTCATGCGCTTATCGAGACAAAATTCCTCTTACATATTTACTTCGGAATCTGTGTCGGTTCTCCCAACGGGCTATCCAAACAAGCTCATAATCAGGGATCGAACTTTTCTTGTTGATAGCTTGTTCCGTCGTCTTTAATCAAATTGGCTTCAAGTGTAATGTAAAAATGGGTAAGATTTAGGAAAGGGGGGCATTAGAAAGGGGATGATAAAGCTAACCCAATGAATCACCTGTGATAATAACAACATATGTGAAGCTCCGGTAACATGCAAGAATGACTTGGATTATTATATGATTGGATGAATAAGTAAAGGTGGCTAGTATGAAGGGTGAGCGAAAAGCGGAGGAAGAGGACCCATCACTAACAAGCAGCCAAGCAAATTAAATGAAGGTGTCTAAAGGTAACCATATTGAAGAAGGATATGATGTATAAACGTATGAAGATGTAATGTGATGGGATAAGATGCGAAAATAGACAAAAGAAGCGCAATCCGAGAAGCAGGCAAGCAGGCAAAATTGAGACCGGAGTGAGCTTGAATGGGGAATTGAATAGGACTGAGGAAGAGAGCCCAAAAAAGGACATGTCACACAGCTGTTGATTTTGAAAGATACACATACATCTGTATCTTCATCCGTTTCATGTATCTACGTGTGTATATATAGTTTTAGGGGGGGTTATATTCTAACTAGGCTGTAAGAAAAGGGACGTAACGTGACATCTTTGTGATTCACATTCAGCCTTCGGCAGCTTCGAAAATTAACAAGAGAAAGAAGAGTTTCCCTCGAAAATCTCAGTCGCCCTCTCACACTTGCCATCATATTGTGTGCATGCTTCCCCAGTCCCTTATGGGTACCCACCTCTCCATATTCCTCCCCTTTCCACATTGACCATCATGAAGGTGGGGAAGACGAAGCAAGTAAAATGAGTACGTGTTTGAGAACTCCATTAACAGGAATGAGTTCCATGGGAAGAAAGGAATTTAAAAATTTCAAAATGGTTTTTGTGGATTTCGAGATGGTTTTTACAGATTTTGATATGGTTTTGTTTTAACTTGCATGTACCATTTTAGGAACAAAGTTCCCAAACAAGCACTCGGTTGGGTTGGGGGAAGCGTGCAAATGATGGCCCCGGAAAGAGTTTGAGGGATCATGAACTGAGAGTCTGAGACACAGTTCTTGTAGCATAAATCACCTACAACCTCCACACTCACCGTTTACCCTTTTTAGCTCTCTTTTTGCATCAGAGGGAAAAGCGTGTTTTGGTGCACGCTCTCTAAAAACAATAACTTAATCCATATTTCATTTATTCATAATTTAAACTCCCTCCAACTGTTCAGTCCCGAAATAAGATCGTTTGAAGACGGATCGATCCAGTTATCACGAATAGAGCAAGTATGTATGTATAGTAGGTCCCAAAATATTTCAATGGAATTTCTTGATCACTAGCCTGAGTTTTTATTCAGTTTTGCATTAACTTAATTCCGCCGGAGACACAATCATAGGAACTCGTTCTGTGGATCGAAAAGTTAATGACACACTTTAATTATTATGACTGTTGAGGATTTCAAATCTTTGATTTGATGGAATGACTTGATATGAGTTGGGCAATGAGCGAGGCGTTCCCCGCATAGAGCGTGCAAGAAAGGTCCTACACAAGACGTTGAACATCATTCACAGCCACAACCTCCAATGCAAAGACACATACAATACAAATGCTTTCATCTTTCATTTTCTGTCCAACAACACAACAAAAGAGAGAGAGAAAGAGACTGCATCTAATGTTATTGTTGATTAACATTTAATTAAGCATCAGATCCCATCATTCCTCACACATATATTTGAAACAGTTTCATTCATGGAGGGGGGAGGAGGGGGGAGTGGGGAAGTGTCAGTTTTGCCCTTGCACGCGTGAATGGACAGTACTGTGCGCTTTGGGAGTTCAAAACCCAAGGCTTTATAAAGAGACGCTTGGGAGGGTTTTGTTTAAGCACACATCTCACTTTGATCGAAGTCCAAGGGTGACCACTGATACCACACTCGTCTTCTCCTCTCCCTCACCCTACCCTGCTCTCAAACCAACCATTTTCAGTTTTCCATTGTTCCTCTCTCTCTCTATGTCGACGGTAATCTCTCTCTCTCTCTCTCTGTTTTCACACACACACACACACACACACACATACAAGCACGTATATATATGAAAAAATGGTGGTCGCGTTTTGTAAAACATGATGAATGATGATGGAGAGGATCGGAATTGAGAGATTGCTGTGTTAACTATGTGTGGTGTGGGATGTATATATGTAATGCAGATGGTGGAGGTAAGAGTTCCGAATCTGGACTGTGAGGGATGTGCTTCAAAGTTAAAGAGGGCTCTCTTCAAGCTCAAAGGTACTTTCCTGCTTCCATCGTTCCATCAACTCGTTTTGCTTTCTCATGCCGAAACGAACACACCCACAGAAAGTGTCCAAACAAAACAATATACCTCTTTCGAATATAGTCATCATCTCTCTCCACTCGCCTGTCTTGTCCATCCATCATCACCCTCACTTTTGTTTTCCAAATGATCTCTCAAACGTTTTTTCCCCCTAAAAAAACAGAATAAAGAGTCTAGAGATCAGAAAAGGCCAAGATATACTAGCATTTCAGTGATAGTATATACTAGAAGATGCTGATTCGTGCTTAGACAATAGTAGACATCTCTTCTCAAGTTAGCCACTACCTCCAGGTCAAAGCTGTTTAGGCTGAACAATAAAATAAAAAATTCAATCAATTAATTAACATATAGCATGCAACACAAATTATATCGGAAATCATACAATTCACACTATGTCAAATTTTCTTGTAGCTTGCTTCTTGATTTCCATGGGTTTTTCATTTTCATGAACTCAAGATCTAGTTTTGATTTTAAAACCAAGAAATGAGTTTTTTTGGGCCCAATCCAGAGAAGAGTAAGATGATGTTATAGGTTGATCTTGAACTCGTAGTAACTACAACAAATGTCCAATAATAAAAGGCCAACCCATAACAGAATAAGGAAGAGAAGTACTTGACTGATGCTTTGTGACTACTCAAATAAAACCACTTCTCATTCCTTAACGAATCAAAATATCTAAATCCTTAACCAACAGTTCGTTCTTATAAAACTGAGTAAACCGATCCCTACCAAGGGTAGTTTCCATATTTACTATTTGACAACACTTTAAGTATGATTACCTCAATTAAAAGGATACATGTGTTTCTAAAAAAATATATATCCTATAAAATATTAGTTGCTCATAACATGATAGATTAATATTTAAATCTTCAACAGAAAGGTTGTACATGTTTAGTTTTAACAATATTTCAAATAAAATTAACTTGCGTCTTTAAAAAAATCAATTTGGATAAGTTAGAAACTTTATGGAGAAATCTTTAATAGTAGTACATAAGTGATAAGTATGTGTGTGTGTATTTTTTTTCATGAAAAGAACCCCAAAATGTGTTGCCTCTGTCTGTCGCGCTTTAATTTTTAGATTGAACTGCCTTATAGCGTCCAAAATTAATTATTATTCTTCAAGTGGTCTGTGTCTATAGTTTGCCTGAATTAGTGTAAACTCTTGAGTTAATATTGATAGGAAGTGTTTACAATAAATGGTGCAGGAGTGGAGGAGGTTGAGGTAGAGATAGAAGAACAGAAGGTGACAGTGAGAGGGCATGGAGTGGAATTGGAGAGGAAGGTGTTGAGGGCCATCAAGAGAGCGGGCAAAGCTGCAGAGCCATGGCCTTATTCTGGAGCTCTCTCCCAGTTTACGACGTCGTTGCACAAGTACCCTACCTTCATCCTCAACCATTACTACAACGACTCCTCCAAATCGGAGGCCTCCAATGGCGTCCACACGTTCTTCCACACTCCTTCTCTCTACTCCGTCGCCGCTTCCTCCGACGAACCCTTCGCTTCCCTCTTCAGCGACGAAAACCCTCATGCCTGCTCCCTCATGTAATCCTTCCCTCTGTCCCTTTCTCACTCTACACAAGCACAGCTTCAGTTGCCAATGGCCTTTTATATAGCCTCCCTTGTTTCAAGTAGTTCATATATGTGGCTTAAATTCATGAAGAAGAAAACTTCCATTATAAATTATGTATTCATATATCCAAGTCATGTTGTGATGTAAAGCGGATTATCTTAGTTTGAATTGTGTTTCATCAATCCAAGGGTGGGCCATATGTGAATGGGGTTCATTAATTAGCTTGGGAAGCAGGTGGGGTTTTGGAACCCAGCTTTTTCTGCAACTTTATAGGCTCGTATCTCAGTCTGATGGATGAGGGCCACGTTCAAAATCAACCTTATGTCATCGCTATTACTTTTACAGGCAACGTAGGGACTTTTGCAGATTCCCTTTCCATCTCTTTTTCTTCTGATTTTCAACCTGCCACATAAGATATCAAGTCTAGATCTTTTAGTGCCTCGATCGTACACAGTCCATAAAATGATCTTGAATTTAGAGGAAATTAATACGTCATGGGCTACTATATATGTAAGTATATGATTTATTTCTTATTTTTACGTTCCCCTCCTACTCTACATGACAGATTTATTTGAATACACTCAACTTTTCTATTCAAATAAATATAAGATTTGTATAAGGATGTATTGATATATCCTTTCAATTATACTAGAAAGGATATTGGCATCTTTAATATATTTAGAGCAGTCACAAGCTTTGTGAACTATCAACTAATTGATCCTTATATAACCTTTTTTTTGTGCACAGTTTGGCTATGTGCACTCCCCTGCCCCTTTCTTCCGCACTAATTGAATCAGCCATTAGTACATCTTTTAAGAGGGTTGGAGCTGTTTCCAACCACCCAGTGGGTGCCAATCCTCTACTAGCAGTAGTTGCCATTATATCTGCAGTATGATTATTACCTTGGCTTGAAACCAAGGAGAATCCAACATTTGGCCTCCTTTCAATTAGTTCCAGTATCTCAGACAAAATTTGCGCACTCTGCCACTCTACTCCATCCACATCTTTCCAACACATACTTGTAAAGCATTTCACAATCAGTCCCAATGCATATTTTTAATCAGTTAAATTCCTCACCAATCATCAAGGCTTCTTTGACGGCAAGGCATTCAGTCTCAAATGCAGAAGTAGCCACTACATTCTTTCCCAATTTAGCCTCCTGCGCTATTCCACATACAAGTCCTATACCAGCACTTCCATTTTGTTTTAAAAAAGCACCATCAACATTCATTTTCAAGGTGCCTTCAGGCGGAGATTCCCAATGAAATTTTCTTTCCAGTTTTTTCCTTTCGCTTCTACCATCTCGTCTTCCTCCCAATCCACCTCGTTCCTCCTTTGCACTCCATACCTCTCTCACTAAGATAGTGGCCACAGTTACTACACGTTCAACATCAACCTTTGCTTCATCGAAAACCCAATCACATCTTCCTTTCCATATTCCCCAGCATATAGCTGCTACAAGTGCCCTTCCTTTATCATCCAGTTTTGTATTGTTACGCAAAACCTCCTCATACCACTTCTTGATGCTAATTATCTGATATCGATTAATTCTTACGGACAGTTCTATTAGCCCAGGGACACAGCAGTATCATGTGCTCGATCGTCTCAGGTTCCTCTCCACAAATAGGGCATAGGCCACATTGATAACATTTCCTCTTGTACAAAGAAGCTTTTTTGCCACTGCACAATCCAACAATGTCCATATAAAGTGCTTTATTTTTGGGGGGATTTGTAGGTTCCATACACATTTTCAGAGTTGACAAGGAATAACATACGAGCTACCAGTCACCATTAGTTCATCCTTTTTCTCATTTTTCTTTGGCCACAGTATAACCAGATTTCACACTGTATTGGCCATCTTTACTTTTCAACCAGATTGCTTCATCTTTTTCACTGTTATACAAAATGTTCGTTTGTAGAATTTTTCTTTTTTCTTCAGCATTGATCTTACACTCTAAGCTACGTACTAAGGTTCCATCTACCATCCTGTCAATTTCACTATATGGTTCACTGTTCAACCTTTGGTTCAGTAAACCTGGTATTAAGCCAAGCAGTGCTAGGATTCTAACACCTTGAACGACCCCAGATTAGATGAAGGGGGAAGTGAGATGCAGTAAATATGGTGTGCTCAAGTCCCATATCGCGGTTGGACCCGTTCAGCGTGAATGCCATATATGTAGTCATGACATTTAACATTCGAGGCACCTTTTGAGTGAGGAGAAAACCATGTGCCTACGGGTGACTAAATAAGGACAACACCTCAAGATGTTATATTATGGTATCACACCAAGCGCTCCTAGGGACCTAGCACTCTGAGGAATCCCGGAGTGGGTGAAGGGGGAAGGAAAATATAGTAGGTTGGATGTGCTCAAGTCCCATATTGGTTGGACTTGTCCAGAATTAAAAATATATATGTAGTCGAGACGTGACATTTGATATCTAAAACGCCTTTTAGGTAACTATGGGATTCTATGCCTACAAATGGCTAAGCAAAGAGAACACTTTAGGATGTCACATGTGTTCTTCAACGGATTCATCTCTCGTTGCCATACTCTAGTGAAATCAACTCCGTCCCTTCTTTCTCAATCACCGTCACCTCCGTTCCCCTTCGCCTCCACTAACCACCGCACTTCCAATTTCGTCCCGCCAAAACTTTGTTACACTCAACAAGAAAACTAACGCTCTCACGTGCCGGGCACAGAGAGATTTTTCAGCTGCCACGCGCAAGGCACAGGGAGAACTTTTGTGGTGCAATCATACATATCCTTATATAATTTAATTAATCATTAGATATATATATATATATATAAATGTTACAATTCAAATTATAGTAGTGTAGGTTGGTCAAAGTGATGCTCTCATGATGTGTTCTCACTAGTCATGAAAGTTGACTCTCATCGTGAATATTCTTATCACCACAAATTTAAATCTCTATTTAGGTACCTACACTTAATGTCTAATAGCATCTCAAACAAGGTTTTATCTAATAGGATGATGGATACACATACATTAGCCAAAAAAATTGATTTTAAAATTTAAACTAGAGGATGTTGGAAGAATATCGTATTTTCTATGTATATATCTCAATATCTGATCTTTTTTATGTCAATAACGTAATATAATTAAAGTGAATGGAGCATCATATACTTTATTTTGAGGAAAAGTACTGTGTCGTAGTCATGTATATTTATTTATTCTTAAAGATGGAAAAATACGGATGAATGAGGGAAACTGAGAGATAATTTTGTTATATATATATGGGATAAATTTGAATGTGATCAAGCTAGTCGAATTGATTAAATTTTTATACCACAAACAGCCACAATCGTATATATATAATTGTTTTTCAAATGTTTCTGGCATGGCAAGAGAAGATTAATCACGCTATTTGCCAACACATTTGGGAGCTCCAAAATCCTGTTTAACAGTGTTTTTCCGTAAGACGAGATAATCTCGTTCGCGTGTTTACCTCAACTTACATAAAAACACTTCTTCACCATGTTTCCAAACGAATCGAATATATAATTGTAACTATTTTCGTAACAGACAGTACAATGGAATAATATACATGAAAATTAAACCAGCGCTGCTGCCAGGTTGTGAATAATTCATAAAATATGTTTCAAGAGCACACTTACTTTTGTCTTGACAAGGAATTTTTAGGTTCATGCATGTGTTGTTGGCACTGATAATAAAAAAATCATTCATATAGCTTACAAATTTTTCTTTTCCTAAGCACAAGTAACTTCCAGCTGAAAATAATCATATTAAAGACACTGTCAGATATTAAATGCATATACCCCTCCATGGAATAATCAAACTTTAGTTTGAGCAGGGTTCCATTTCATAATGGGCCATAGGCCAGAATCCGAAGGCCCATAAGAGCACGAGCTATTGCAGTGGCAAACATTGCTGCACAAACAGAGGATGGCATAAAATGGGTCCCTCCCATTGATGTAATCTCGCACTCCTACGCACTCTCAAAAGTACCACTCCTTCGACCTTACGCTTTTCGACACACTTCATCCCGCACAAAATTTCAACTCTTCTGCCTCCTACTCTCTCATCTTCATCAGCTCTTCTTTCTCCTTCAATGGCTCAGGTACTGCTCATCCTTCATCTCTTCCTCTGTCATCCGATTTATCTGAATCATAGCTCAACTATTTCACTTTACCCTTCTTTCTTCCTCTGTGTTTGGATCTGTAGCAGAAGGTGGTGTTGAAGGTCATGACTATGACTGATGATAAGACTAAGCAGAAAGCAATAGAAGCAGCTGCAGATATCTATGGTGCGTGAAATTCCTCCCACCCCTCCTTCACTCAATAACTCAATTTTCTACCTTCAATAACGGAATTTAACCCATGATTCATCTGATTCAGTTGTTGGTGATTATTTTTCTCGATCAATTAGGGGTAGATTCGATCGCTGCGGATGTGAAGGATCAGAAGCTGACTGTGATAGGCCAAATGGACACAGTGGCAGTTGTGAAGAAGCTGAAGAAAGTGGGAAAGGTTGATATAATATCTGTTGGGCCTGCCAAGGAAGAGAAGAAAGAAGAAAAGAAAGAGGAGAAGAAAGAGGAGAAGAAGGAAGAGAAAAAGGAGGAGAAGAAAGAGGAGAAGAAGGAAGAAAAGAAATAAAAGGACAACAATTTCATGTTGTTGGCTTCTTCAAATTCTTCTCCCTTTTTTCGATTTTCAAGTTTTCTGATAATTTCCGTATGCAGAGAGAAGCCGTGGTTAGCTACATGGTAAAAGCACAGCCATAGTTCTTCTTCTTCTTCTTCTTCTTCGGGTTTCTCGTCCAAAATATGGGGTCACAGTTTTCTCGGTGTTTGGCAGAATCAGCCGTGCAAAAACTCAAGATAGTTGACAATTTTGTGTGGATTTTAGTTTGCATTTAACGTAGTTATGAATGCTGTATGAAATAAGGAATAATTTATTCTGCAATTGGCTCTTGTGGCACTGATAATATCGATGGATTGTTGGCGTGTCTGTTGGAAGAGGTGGGTTTGGAAGGTCAAGATAAGTCGCGCATCACGAAAGCCCTTTTTTCTTAGTTTGTGGGTCATTCTCTATAAGGTGAATGGCAACAAAGTCCAAAAGAGGCCAAGGAATCCAACCCTCTCAAGTGATAAAAGAAATGAATGGGGACCAAAGTGGTCTTCAAACCATTCTTCTGGGAGGAAAAGATGAGTCATACACACGCAATATTAATCCTTTTGCTAAGCTTTCTCATTAATCCTTTTGCTAATGCCTGCTAGTTAGGTTAGGTTGTAAACGATCCATTTATTAGTAGAATTTTTCGTTTTGGATTCGTTGATCTTTGGCTTCTCAATTAACGTTAGTCACCCCTGAATTTGCCTTGATCAATTATATATTATTTTCAGAAATTTGAATCAGCAAGGCCAACCCCCACTGCTTATAACAGTCAAACGTCTAAAATGGCAGGCGGCCCCAAGAAAAAAAGCGCCTGAAATGGCAATCACGTAGTAGACAAAGAAAAATGGAACTTGAATTAATGAATTGTAAGATCAAATGGAGCACCAGCACGTGGCTGACAAATAAATTTGTCGTGAAATGGAATCACATAAAAGGTTATCCAGTATTTAAACATTTAACTAATTTACTGGGGGAGTATGGGTCAATATTAGGTTCCAAGAAGAATAAGGGCATACAAAAGATCCTGATATCCTTTTCTTCGGGAAATTTTATTGATAAATAAATTCCAGCATTCATAGTTTCTAGTTCTCCCTAGACATGCTATGACTAGCATACAAGTGAAGAAGGTAGGTTAGCATATAACAAAACAACATCAATTAAATATACAAATCAATGCTTGCATTATAAAAAATAAACAAAAAAAGCAGGTTTAGAAGATGGCATCCTATAATGAATGAAAATAGAATCTGCTTGGCAGGGTGGCATCTTTGATTCCATGAGCTATATACGGAAGGACGTGTGATCTTGCACTTCAAACAACTTCATCCCCAACACCACATGCATCTCCAAACCTTGGCGTGCAAGGCAATGGTTGCAAGAGGCATAGGCAACAGCACATAAAAAATGAGCTTGCATCACTGTGACTAGTGACAGAAGATGCCAACCATGTTTGGACTCTGCAAATGGTATCCAGCAGAAAAATGAGCCATGAGAACTTCACAACGACTTTGGAGAGGGAATGTGCTTTAACTCTTCACCTGGATTGTCAACTCTCAGGCCATGAAAAACAAACAAAAGAACTTGAGAAAGTGTCTGGAAAGCATCAACGAAAAAATTACCACATCTATGCATGGCTCTTGGAGCTAGCCAACAACTTCAAATTTACAGTTTCAAATACATCCGAATCCTGGGGCGGATTTCTTTGGAGAGTTGGAAGTGAAATCTTAAATGCACCATCCAACACGAAAGAGTATGCCTATAAAATCATCCGAAGAGGGAATGTAGCTTGAACAAAGTCTGAGGATGCTCTAGCTGTAATTAAAAAAGAAGAAAAAATAAAAATGTCAGAATTGCCCAATCAACTGGATGACGGGATGCTAACTGTGATGTTATTCTCATCGCTTTAGCATAGGTTTGGGAACACTTAAAATAAGTACTTATATGCTTAACAGAATAAAACAACTCTCATATTTATTTCATAAATTGCAAAATCACTTAAAATAAAATGACTCAAAAAAGGTTGAAAAGAATCAACTTCTATAATCAGTACTACTGAAGTAACTGTCCCTATCAGGCTACTTTAACTCACCTTATCATGTTAACGAGATCCACTCATCTGCATCTCCAAAATACCACTAATGCAACCGGTAGGAGCAATCATTATCACACTGGACTAAATACCAACCCATTTAAGAAACAGGATCCCCTCGTCACCGGTTCAATTTGAACCATTGCTTTACATACAAGTTCACATTATCTTGGTTATGTGATGCAAGGTAGACCCTAGGTTGATTTTCTACTTCACTGCCTCAAATTATGCTGTCTTAGCTTTATATCTATCAAGATCTTAATTCTTTGATAGACTGAACTAGAAATATCTAACTTTTTCAAACCTCATCGACTCTTAAATTTACCCTAGAACTCATTATATCTGTGATAGGATCCTAGGAATAGGGAGTTAGTTGCCTGACTAAGTCATATTTATCCGTTATTTAATTTAATTAAGAGTCAGTTTATTAAATTTGTTAGTGGCATAGTGGGGCGTCAGTCATGGGTAGTTATCCTATAATGTAGGGAGTTAGTTGTATATCTATGGTTATAAATATGTGGGTCTATGTAATCCAACGCATGATGAATGAATGAATGGATTAATATTATTTTGAGATTGGAGATTCTCCCTTCTTTTGGCTTTTATTCTCTTCCATTGAGTGAGATTCTTGCTTAAGGAGAGAGAGTAGGAGAGATTGATGAGTACCTATATTCTGGGATTTATCATTTTGGTATCAGAGCCCAGACTGTGCTGATTGTGGATCAAACATGGGACCAGTCGATGCTCATGCTCCTTTTTGCTCATGGAAGTGGACGACGGATGCAACCCGACTCCTGCGCTTCTAGAATCGGTGGAGGAATCATCCATGGAACCCATACCCCACCTTGAGGGCAAGGTGGTTTTTAAGGGAGGGAGTAATGATAGGATCCTAGGAATAGGGAGTTAGTTGCTTGACTAAGTCATATTTGTCTGTTATTTAATTTAATTAAGAGTCAGTTTATTAAATCTGTTAGTGGCATAGTGGGGAATCAATCATGGGTAGTTATCCTATAATGTAGGGATATATTTGTGGTTATAAATATGTGGGTCTATGTAATCCAACGCATGATGAATGAATGAATGGATTAATATTATTTTGAGATTGGAGATTCTCCTTTCTTTTTGGTTTTTATTCTCTTCCATTGAGTGAGATTCTTGCTTAAAGAGAGAGAGTATGAGAGATTGATGAGTACCTAGATTCTGAGACTTATCAATTTGAAACCAAAATTATGCATTACTATTCACAGCACCCACTGAAACCCACCCTATGACATCTACCACTACCCTTGTCCTCAAATATTCACAATGAACCTTTAACCCACAAACTGTATACTATTTATTCATCCATGAAATCTCTATACCTTGTCAAGTCCATAGCCTATTACTGTCCAATGTTAACCAG
>JANTPZ010003108.1:0-24953 GCA_025593235.1 Vachellia pachyceras
TTGGAGATGGAGGAATCGCTGAACTCGGTTTACAGACAGGGTCGGGTGGCGGATAATTCAATCGGGCCGTTGGAGATCCGTGTAGTACGAAACGGGACTTTCGAGGAACTGATGGATTACGCGATCTCGAGAGGAGCGTCGATCAATCAGTATAAGGTGCCAAGGTGTGTGAACTTTACTCCAATCATGGAGCTCTTAGATTCTCGGATGGTGTCGGCGCATTTCAGTCCCTCCCTGCCACGTTGGACTCCAGAAAGGAGAAGGTGATTTTCTGGGAAGTGTCATGTGGAACAACAACACTGACCCAGTTTTTTTTTTTTTTTTTGAGTCATGTAGAATTTTCCCCCCATTTTAAGTAGGGCCTGTACGTGGAGGCAAGAGCGGGGTAATTAAGATCATTAGGTTGTTGAAGTTATTCAATTAACATGTGACTTTTCTAATGTGTGTAGTAGCGAGTGGAATTGTTCAGTGTATGGATTATGTAATATTAATGTTCCCTTCCAGTAATGATGATGAAGGATTAGTGCAATGGAACTCAATAGCAGTTTTAGTTCTTGTGGCCAACAAGTTCACTCAATTCAATGCAAGTGTCTATCAACTACTTTAAACATCTGTTCTTATTTATAAGTTAGCTTCTGAAATGTTTCACTTAAATTAAGGAAAATTTTAAGCCCATTAATTTCATCTTAAATTTTTTTTCCAATTTTATCTTTATTCAATTTACACTGTAACACATGAAAATAAATTCAACTTATAAATAAAGGTTAAAATTATACATCCATATTAAATAAAATTAATGCGATTTATAAATAAGACTAAATAAAATGTTATATATGATTGCCTCTTAGCCGTTACATTTTTTTTGGTGAAAAGTGGGAAGCTTTATATTTTGTCCACATTAATGTGTATCTTACTCTCTAATAAGCTACCTTCCCTGTCACAGAGGGCCTCTTGTAAAGTGTTTTTAATATTTTATCACAGGTTATCTAACAATAGTATTTAATATTTTTTTCATATGTATCCGTACTATAAAAGAGCAATGAGATAAAGTATAAAGTATAAATTAATTATGATATTAAGGTTTAGCGTAGTTTGGTAAGGGTGATATTGAAAATTACTGGAAGAAGTGCGTGTAAAGTTGTGACTCAATTAAAGCTCAACTGTATTTAACACTTTTGGGGTGGGGGGAATGGATACTTTGACTACCAATCCTGTGTTCTTTATTCCTTGGTACAATCAAGTGCTCATTTGAAAAATTGTCGGGAGAACGCATTTTGACAGAAAGCATTTTATTCAAAATGTATTTATATTTGGATAAAGGTTAGATTCAGAATGTATTTATTTTATTAAAAATGAGTTTTTTTTTGTCAGAATGTATTTTGAAAGAGGGAATTACCAAATGCTAGGGTCTACAAGCTAACAGACTTTAAGTCCAAAATCCATTTTGCATCCCAAAAAGTTATTGTTAAACATGCACAAAGTCTAGATGAGTTGTGCTTTGATTGTTCACTAGAGTTAGAGCATATTTTTGAACTAAATACTATTTATAAAGATACTCGCATATAGCTTGACAACAAAGTGCTCATATTAGCCGTGTGATTTTAATTCAAAACATCATCAATTATAAACCAACTATTTACCAACTAGACATTAACATATGCGTATTAGCAACCTCGCTTATAGTCATTCGATTAGAGTAATTTCAAAAGTCGCTACTCCGACTTGCTCCATTAATTGCAGGCTCTACATTGATATATTGTTTGATTCACATGGTAACAGGAATGGGATCTCATTCATGTTTTGTCATTTTGAAGCGTAATAAATAATTATCCATTATTTCATGTGCCACATTCCACACATAAGTGTAACGAGTCATTAGAAACGCCACATGGATATGATTGGGAAATTTAGTTTATAACAATTAATTCTTTTGAAATTTTAAAATTATATTCAATGAAATTCAATAGTTTAATTATGTTGTTTAGCTAGGCAGGTGTTATTGGGAGATTGGTTAGTTAGTTCAACAAAAAAACTAAAGCAGATGACATTTGAGGGGGGTGGGTTGAGCATATGGTAATTATATTAAAGATGATCACAAGGGGTCTTCTAATAAAAAAATAAATGGCATTTCAAAGTTTCAGAAAAGTTTTAATCATTATTTTTGTTTTTATATATTATATAAAAAAATATATAATCACTTGTTTTCAAGGTAAAACAAATTATTTTTGTTTAAAACGAGGTTGCTTAGATATCAATCCATCCGTTTCCTTTTAATTATCACTTTGAAGAAAATATTTGCTTTTATAATTCACTTGTCATTTCAAAGTTTCAGAAAAGTTTTAATCATTATTTCTTATAAATATATCCTTGTCTTCATTAATTATAGAAATTACAAGATAATATTAATTACTAAAATCAATCAAGTACATATTAAAGAGATTAAAAAGAAGTGTAACATACATATTAATCCCAATTAGAGTATTATTTATATTTTTTATGAATTAATTCAAAGCTCAAAATGCTTCCCCTTAGCGATCACCTATTTTCAATTCAATGAAACAATTAATGAACTAGCCCCACACACACACACACACATCCTAATTAATACAATATTTTGTAATGAAATTAATTTTCATGCCCCCATTAAGTTGAAAGGTTGGAACTTAATCAACCCAAATTGAGGACAATACGAGGTCAGCTTGAGAACATGGTAGAGAAGTACTTTTACGTAAGTCGAGGTAAATATATAAATAATATTATCTTATTTTACGGAAAAACACCGTTGAACGTGCATTTAAATTTTTCAAACTTTGTCACAAACAAGTCCACGAATGTCTAACAACCGTGTTGCATGAGGACAATCTAGTAACAAATATGAAAAAAAAACATTCATCATATGTAATCGGTTGATTAATTAATAATATAAATTAATATATAATATTCAGTGCTTTATCCTTCTAACATCTCTCCTTTTACAAACCTCATCTTTAATATCAAGATAAGGCCTATATGCTTTCCCTTTCTCACAAAAATGCTCAAGCATGCACTTTAAAAAGTGATGTTACAAAGGGGGCCCGATACTCCCCCAAATAGTTAAACAGCACCTTCTCGTTATTTTTTTAATTGAATTATTTCATCTAACTCTGGTATTAAATATATGAAACAATGTATAATAAGAAAAAAAAGCTTAAAAGGCATCCAACTTTTTTTAAAAAAGTTTTTCAATAAATCTATATCATACGATAATTTTGGATTTTATTTTAAGTATGACGAATATTTATAGTCAAATTCGTAATTAATTTAATTCTGTAAGGTTTGTCTAAAAATTAACAATTCAAGACGTGGCGTTAGATCTTTCTTAAATCGAAGTGCGTTTTCAAATAGGTCCTATCTCTTTGTGACTTCTGCCAAGCCTCGTCAACACAGCTTTTGAATTTATGCTAATTGCAATTACAATTTTTTATATTAAATTCATTTTCATGCTCCCCATTTAGGTTTAAACTTGGCATCCAATCAACAAAAATGGACGACAAAATGAATGTACCCACATGTGCCAGGTTAATGTTGCTAAAATAGTAAGAAAAGAAATAGTTAATTATATATTCAAGACACTATCATTTACATGGTTGAAACTTGAAACTAAGATCCATAATTAGTTAATAAATATATGCATATGTATGATCAGGAAGGTGCCACATAGTTTCCTTATATCATTGTTGTGCATGTGAAATTGCCGTGTTCGAACTTGTGACTAAAAGATGTGGAAGCGAGACACTGTACCCATTTGGGAACGCAGTAGAGAAGTACTTTTACGTAAGTTGAAGTAAATATGTGAAGGAGATTATCTCGTTTTACGGAAAAACACTATTGAACATGCGTTTGGTTTTTTCAAATGCTCCAATAAACAAGCCCACTTTCACCAATATATATCAAGCCACGAGTTCGATAGGCACATAGTGTCCTTATATTAACTTCATCTTTAACGCTATCTTAGAGCTTGTACTTGTTTGGGAACGCGGTAGAAAAATACTTTTATGCAAACTGATGTAAATATGTGAATGAAATTATTTTGTTTTGCGAAAAAATATTGTTGAAGGTACGTTTAATTTTTAGAAATGCTTTGCGAAACAAACCCTTGTGTGCCTCTCTCTCGAGCAACATTGCTGACCCACTTATGACAAAAGTAATTAGGAAAGTGGACCCCTTTTGCAAAAACATGTTTCCCAAGATATTATACCTTTTACCCATAGCTTAATAATGGTGACTTCAAACACTTAATTAAACCCTAGCTACATGCCTCTTGAAATAATAATATGAAAAGGCCAAAGTTTTTTTGCGTATATATGCATGTGTAATAACAATAATCCTAAACTTCTCAGATTAAGTGCCTATATGAAATGCCTTCTCTTTTGCGAGACAGAATTGACTTTCTTTTGCACCACACAAAGTTCACGACTTGATTGAGAGAAATATGTTGTTGAAGGAGAAAAATTAGACAAAAATCACGTTATGAAGGTCTTAAAAGCTGTAATTAAATTTTAATGATTGAACGTTCTTGTCAGATTTCAGCTTTACATATCGTAAAGTTTTAGAATATTTGCTTCCTCCGGCTCTAATTAATTGAACAATTCATTTTGGTCTTAATCAATTTTTCACATCTATGTGAATTAATCATGTCTTACATTCAAGAGAATTAGTGTTGAGTGTATGATCTGATAGTCTACTTGGTTAAAATAAGGCCACGTTGGTATTAAGTATTAATGAAAGAAGAGGCCATCAGACAAGTTTGGGTTGTATCAGACAAGAAGGAAGGATAGAGATATGTGAAGAAGACTCTCTTTGTGATGATGTTTTGAGAATTAAAGATTGGGGGGTTGTTCTGGGGAAACAACCACTCAATATATATAATTAATTAAGGATTATGTCGTCCCCAAACCTAGCTGGTTTAGGTCAGGGGGATGATTAATTGTGGGTTCAAAGTTCATGCATTCCACATACTGTTCTTACTGGATGCTATTCATCCACATCTCTCCCATCCTCAGTTTTCTGATTCTCAATTTTCTTAAGAAATTTACGAAGATACAGAATAATTATAACAAGGTGTATGTAGATATTATGAAACAAATGAACCACAATGTATGTAGATAATTATGACTGCCTCGACAGCATCATTGTTCTTATCATTACATCTGAAACAGTCTGGAAAAAGTACGGGAATCTCCATAATGGGTTGGGTGCTTTCTGCATGGCGGTGAATCTTTTTTATAAAATTTTTTGATATGACAGAGAACAGATAATTTTTAAACTTACAGTATTATCTTAAAAGATTATGTCGAATGATATTATATTTATTACAAAGTGCAGCACGTAGTAGTGTTAGTTAGTGTGAATGCTTAATTAGCATAGATTCGGTGTCTCTAAGAGATTAAATGAATCATCTCATGAAATTCGTCAGTTACCTTTTTAAAAGTCTTGTAGTTATTCTGATGTATATAAGTAGCAGCAGCATCAATTTATAAATCCTCTTTTATCAGATATGTTTTCACATGCCTTAAAGTTGCAGCAGGGTTTGATCTCAATAGTTCAAATATAAATGAACCGCACAAAGGTTGATGAAACGTCGTCTCTTGTTCTTCAAATTTTAAAACATGCTGAAATTATAGTTGTGAGTTGTGACATGTAAGTTGCAGCCTGTTCCAGTTATTTACACATACATAGAGTAATATTGCCAGCCATTGATGACCTAGGCTAAGCTTTTAAAGTGCTTGTTTGGCAACTCCTTTTAGAGGTCCAAAATGCATTTTGGATTTAAAAGTTTCTTAATTTGTAAACTCCAGCATTTGACAACTCCTTCTTTTAAAATAAATTCTAAACAAAAGCTCCTTCTTAGTAGAGTGCATTCTGCCAAAATGCATTATGAACTCAACGTTTATTCAAATATAAATGCATTTGGTCAAAATGCATTCTGGACAAAAATTATATTTCAAAATATATTATGGCCAACAGTTATTCTCTCAACAGTTTTGTAAACGTGTACAAAGCTGTGTTCATGTGAAGAGAGACATGTGGTCCAACACCTTCCCAACTACATACAAACATATAATGGTCCAAAAGTGAAGGCTGTCTTTCTCCTCTTTGGTCCTAAAAGTGCCATTACTGGTCCAGGTCCAACCCTAACATGTTCATGCTTCCAAACCTCATCTTCTCATAGGTTTATCCTGATTATTAAGCCGACCAGATCATCAGGTTATTAATATCTGTGGGTTCTCATGTTCATGATATTATCCTATTTCTATCCACCACCCCCCCGGGGCCCGGGGGCGCGCGTGCGGGGGAGGTTATATAACGTGCTCTCTGCTCTTGGCTTGTCACAGTGATGTTACTGCGAACTAACTGATATATGACTCTTTAAATAGCTAAGATTTATCCTTTATAGTGGTTTTTTTTAATATATTAGCTGACATATATATATTCTTTTTTTTTTTGCAAAAAACCATATATATTCTTTTTAATGAGGAAAAAGTATTCCTTGGCATGACAGAACTCAATCCTAATTCCCCAATAATCTTTGTTGGCCTCATGTACATGAGAAGTGAATATGTGAGATAAGCGTGTGAGAAACAAGAAAACATGCCATGTGCAGAATCTGCAGCTTTTCTTATCCAATCTTTTCTGCAACAAATCGTTCATGAGACGATTTTACCTAACTATATTATATTATCATGGGAAGACATTGAGAAGCAGGAATTTAATCCTGAAGCAATAAGCAGAAGCAGAAGGTTCGGCCAATTAACTGATATGTATGTGCTCACTTTTAATTCTTATTGCGCAGGAGCAGGCATGTATAATTAATGTTATCCTGAAGAATGCCTCCTCGGTCTTAAGTAAAAAGGAGACAAGCAAAAAACCACTCATTCTGGTCGGAAAAATTTGTCTGTTTGTAAAAGGATCAAAGTTGGCCGTTGTCTTGTCGGTGAAGCTTTCAAGTTCAATGAACTGATGTGCAGGCGTAGGCCTAATGCTGTAGCATAGTATTTATGAACGTTACAGCCTTACAGGAATAGCTAACTATCTTCCTTCTACAGACACATTGCATGCACACGCTTCGTTTTGTAGGGTCTGTACCAAAACCAGCCTGACCTACCACCTCTTCTTTATATGCCTCACCAGCCCCAGGCCCCAGCCTCTGCTACACACACACACACACACACACACACACGAAACACGATTTTTAAGGTTATTACATGTTGGTGTTGGGGCTTATATTTCTTTTTTTTTTTTCATTTTAACCAGGCGTATGTTCTCTTTTTCATGTATTTTTTATACGAAGTTTGAAAATGAGTTGTAGTATTTGTGGCTTAGGAGCAAATACAAGTTTATATAGGACAAATTAGTGAAAAGTCCTGTTTGAAAATTTTATTAGTGGGAAAGACCTAAATTGGAGTTGTGGTACTTTCAATGTGTAAAATCCTACAAACTATTGGTGGTTTTGGATATAAAATATATCACGCTCTTCTCACTAATAAAATTCTTCAAATCTGGAATTTCATTGATTATCCTTTTATACAATGATGCATGATGAATGGATGATTGACTTATAATAAAGTCAATGCTCCCCAACAAGCCTTTTGTTTAAATGGGATACCGGCAAAAATATAGGTTTCGAGTTTGAGCTTTAGGATACAATTTGGATTAATCTAGACTTTTGATAAATTCTCTAAGTCAAAGTGGGGCAGATTCAGGATACAAAATTCTCCATGCAAAAAAAAAAAAAGGTCCATGCTCACTTGAAAAAATTTATTTGGGTACTTTTTTTTTAGAATTTTTGTTAGTTGTTGCTAAGTTTTTTAAAATAATTAATAATGATCCATCTTGATAAGAGTTTTATTCGGGCCGACGATTTTGGTAAGAGTTAATGGGTATAAAGATGTGCTTTGGCAAAAAAAAAAGGTGTAAACTTTTTCTTCAGCAGGCCCAAGTGATGACCTGAGGGGCCCAGTCTACCACCTCATTTTGACATGAGTTTAATGGGTATAAGTGTAAATTTTTTATTCGGCCGGCCTAAGATATGGCAAGAGAGGCCCGGTCTCCACTAGCTCACGTCGGAATTAAGTCCAACAACAGACACATTTTAGGGGAATTGGTTTCAAATTAAATTTTTTTTTTCGGTTGGGGAGTGAAACAATGAGAGAAAGTACTTCATGGTTTCCTTTTTTTTTTTAATTTAAAGGGTATACACTAACGATATGAAATTACAACCGCATAATCGAATCTGTAACCTTATACTTGGAGATACTGTACCATTAGGAACGAGATTAATTAACCTATATGTTGCATTGGTCGGTTAAAATGCAATGTGACAAAAAATAGAGAATTATAATATCATCTAGGTTAACAATTGAAATTATTATATGATATCAACCCAATATTAATAACTTCGAGCACATTTCTTAAATTTTGTAAAAGTTATAGGTTGTAAAAGTAATAGGCCATTTTAGATTTAGTATATTTCATATCGATGTTAATAATGTTAAAAGTGAGACATGCTATTGGATTTACTCGTATATTAATTATGATATATTTTATAAATAGTGCCATTTGAATTTAAACTACTATTTATATTTTGCATGGACGCAGATATTCATGTTCGTAGACAAAAAATGGACATAGATATTAATGGTTTAAAAGAGTAAAATCAATAAGTTGTCCCTATAGTTGGTCAAAAAAAAAAATAAGTTGTCCCTATAATTTATCAGGTAATACGATCCTCAAACGACGTTATCCATTCATCTGCTTGCTTGTCGTTTTTGCTTGTTGATCTTTTTCCTCCTTTTCCTTTCATCTTCGTGAAGCGTGATACTCTGTGGCTGTAAGAGGGAGCGAGTCCAAGGTCGGTCGCGGTGGTTGTTTTTCATGGCAACCCTTGCCTCCTTCCTCTCGCTTTCTCTTCCTTGTCTTCCGCATATCCCCTCACATGCCGGCTCTCGTTCCTCTCTGCTCTTCTGTATTTCTCCTTTGATCTCTAACTTGAACCCTAGAAAACTTCGGAGCCCGTTTCTGGTTGTTGCTTCGTCGGCCCATTCTTTCGACGACTCCAGCTCCAAAAGGCTGAGACCCAATTCTTCCAAGGTTAGTTCTTTCTTTTGAATTCTTCTTGTGATCTATAATTTAAATTGACTTCTTGAACTCTTTTTTGTCATTTTTCTTTCATTGAGCTCCGTGTTATACACCTAATTTTAAATTCTTTTTGCTGCCTTTGGTTGGATGCTTTTACCTTCTGCTTAGGATGAAATGAATTGGTAATCTTATATTGATTAATGTACTTTTTAGTTCGGATGCCGATTCTGATTATGGTGTGAAGTCACTTGGAGCTGCCATGGTATATATTTCAATTCAGATCAATCCAAATGGATTACTTAATCAAACCTGCTTTTAACTTAAAAAAACAGCGCCATATCACGCTTAGTAACAATAGCATTTTGAAGTTTTGCTTGTATGTGTTAGGTGTTTTTAGTCAAGTAATCCATTTAGAATGATTTGAATGTAATGATATACTATGTTATAACTGGTTACATGGAATGGTGATAATTCTGTCGCTTATGGTATGCTGGTATGAATTCTATCATATACTACAAGATCATGTATTGGAAGAAAATATGATTATCGATAGATACATATTATTGTGTAACGTTTGATAAATTTTCAATTAATTACCATACTCTATATTGCTCTTTTTTACTCTGTTGCCTGGATTCATCTCATTTTTTATAATAGAAGGTGTTATGTTTTATATTAACGTGTGTTAACTTTCAAAATGATGGTCTTGGAGTCAAGTCTTTTATTGGTTATTTTGAAGAAACCTCAGAGCAATCTTTTTAAAAATACTCCTTGCATAGCATTGAGAATTGTTGGCTAGATAATATTGGTTTTCTTCTTATTTCAGAAATCGGTTCTCTTAGAGTTGATACAAGAGATAGAACCTCTGGATGCAAGCCATATCCAGAAAGATGTACCACCAACTACAGTAGATGCCATGAAAAGGACTATCTCTAGTATGTTGGGTTTGCTTCCGTCTGATCAATTTCAAGTTGTTATTGAGGCCTTGTGGGAACCCCTCTCCAAATTATTAATTTCTTCAATAATCACTGGGTAAGTTCAACATCTGGGTCCAATACCTAACACCCCCCCCCCCAAAAAAACCAAAAAAAATCCTGTGATGACAGAAAGTGTGGCGAATTGGAGACCATTGTACTGATAGTATGGTTGTGGGAGGGAATGATGTTTGCCTTTGCCCCCCTTAAATTATACCCTCTTGAATCCTGTAATTAGTTTGTCTGCTTAATGGCTGGTTTTCCTAGATTAGTGGACAATCCTTACACAGGTGAAAGTACTATAGCTTGGCCCTCCCTTTTTAATTATCTGTTTTTTTATTGCGTATGAACTTATCTTTGCAAATGCTTATGTGTGGTCAATAAGCCCTTGTGTTTTTAATTTTGAAGTGGTATGGAAAAATTGTATCTTTTAATGCAGGTATACATTGTGGAATGCTGAATATAGGCTTTGCCTTGAGAAGAACCTTGATATGCACGAAAGAGATCTAGAGAACCCGAAGGCAGAAAGTATTGAGCTCAATGCTCATGGGTTGATATTCAACAGATTAGATATAATTGACTTATGTAGAAGGAATGATCTGTCTCCTGAAGTTGAGAAGTTGGATGAAGAGACAATTGGGAATTTTGATTTGCAAAGCCTTGGTGAAACGTCCACTGAAGTTCAACAGTATATTTATAATTTGCAATCTCGTTTGTCTTCCATCAAAAAGGTATGCCACCAGAATTCAGGGATGTAGGAACTGAGTTTAGTAGGAGATTTCTTGGGATGGGGGATCATGTGGTCAATGTAATATGTTTTACATTGGACATTGTAATGATACGTGATCTCAGCTGTTAATTTTGGATCTGTTCTAGCTTGTGTGCTTTACTATAATCAATCTGCAATATGTTTCCTGTATTCCAAATTCCATCATTGTGGTATGTGGTTTTTAAATTATCGTTTTGTTTTGTTGAAACTTTTTCATAGGAACTTAACGAAGTGAAGAGGAAGAGTGCTGCTCTTCAGATGCAACAGTTTGTTGGGGAAGAAAAAAATGATTTACTGGATTACTTGAGATCTCTTCAACCTGAACAGGTTTTTCTTCTTCAGAAACATCATAATTGGCATTGCTTTCAGCTCTTATATTTTTTTTCTTTTTTATGTTGTGTGATGTTTGTAGTTATGGTGTCTTGCTATAGTTTAGCGTTATGTGATTTTTCCTGGCCCTGGTTTGTCATCCTTGCATGTTATGTTCATTTATTCCTCTTGAAGATTTGGATACTAAGTACTGCGAATCCTTCTTAGCTGTCTTTAGAGTATTGGCGTATTTTGATTAGGAATGAGCATAAAGAAAGAGTAGTGCGCTTTCTGGTAACAAGTAATTACATTGCTCTCTGTCCTTGACACATCTTTTGCTTATCCTTCAATTCTCTTGTTTTTATGTTTTCCCCTGATATAATACCTTTTTTTAATAAAAAAATGATTTAAGGATGTTCACTTGATTTTCCAAGTTATTCTCCTCTTAAAATTGTCTTCTGTTCCTTCATTATTATGATGAAAAACCTTAGGATGCATATGTAACCAAACTTTATGTTTTCCCCCTCTCTTCTACGTGTTTCTCGTTAAGTAAAGCATCATGAACTTGTGTCACTTTGTTTTGTTTTTTTGGGCCGAGTAGGTTTTCACTTAGCATATATTCCCTTTTTGTTCCTTTTTTTTAAAAAAGGAATATTCTCAGTTGTGGGTGTGACTCATACTAATTGGCCCTGAGCAGGTAGCTGAGCTATCAGAATCTACATCCACTGAGCTTAAGAATACTGTCCACTCTGTTGTCCATGGTCTTCTTGCTACTCTTTCACCGAAGATGTATTCAAAAGCTTCAACAATATCTGAGAACACTACTTCTGGAACTGTAAATGGCGGGATTGAGGATTGTACCGAATTTGTGGAGAATGCTTCGCTACAATTTCAGCCTGTTATTTCATTAACTCGGGACTATCTAGCCCGTCTGCTCTTTTGGTTAGTTACATACTTTACCTTTGTACTCTGTTATATCTGGAATTGTGGATATCTATATATTTATTTATATACCAGAACAAGAGAAGTGATATCGACTCTACAATAATTGTTATTCTATTTGTGTCTGTTTTCTACCTTAGGACACTTGATGCATGTCCTGACCATTCCAGAAGCTACATTTTTTTTTTATATAATGTGATTCCATTTGCTTTTTTAGATTGGGGAGTGGGTGGGGTGAAGAAAAATGGTTGACCAGTGAGATTTTGTTTTGTTTTGGGCCTTTTTTTTGGGGGGGGGGGGTTAGTGTAAAAGTTGACTATGATGGCAAAATAATAGCTCACCATGTAGCTTGAGATGATTGGTTGTGTTCGGCAAAAGCAGTTTTCCGGTGCTGTGCCCTCTGACGCTAATATTCTCAACATAACTGACTTTTTGGTTGCCTTTATCCCTTCTCCTTGAAGGTGCATGTTGTTGGGACACCATCTTAGAGGCCTTGAGTACAGGATGGAGTTGACGGAACTGCTATCCCTGAGTGGTGATAGCTGAGAATGATTCACCAGGAAGTGTGTAGATTGCTTGAATCCTGATCTAGTTTTGGTGGTGCCTTCTGTATATAGACTTGTTGAGGTTTTCCGATATCTATCTTTTCAACATCAAAAGGTTAGAGGACGGATTTGCTGCTTGGAGCTAGAATAATACTGTCTTCTTTTTTACTGCTAAATTGCCACCTCATGAATCTCTTCTTGTTGCTGGACTGTTGGAAGAACGAAGTGGAATCATTGTTGCCAGGTGAATGCATAATGGATTTTGGAAATGGCGAGACCTCGGCGGACTTAGTTGCAAGGTGTAGAAGTGATGTCTTAACATCAAACTGTCATGTATGATCTTGACCCGGTAATAAAGAGTTGATGAAATTATGAATAAATTTCTAGTTGTGTGAGTACTTTTAATTTCAGTTGTGTCAAAACTTTCTGCAATTATTTTAAGATTCACACCTCTAAAGATCGCCAATTTGTTGTAATTTTATGGAGGGAGGTTATTTTGGTTCTATTTCTTATGTGGATGTCAAAACAACAGTATAATCATTGCAATGTATTCAAGAATGTGATATATTAGAAAATTGGTAATTTGACTTCAGGTTTGGTAAGGTGTACTTTGTAAATGTTTGAGTTTTCAAGAGTCGGCATCAGTTGAAAATGGAGTTGGGTTAATTTTAGATGCACAAACTGATCCTTTATTTTGGTAATTCATACAGCATCGGTCTCTATCAATGCAAATGCTTCCACCATTTGTCTCGTAAGGAAAAAAAGTTTATATAATATATGGCAAGAGATGGAATCCCACGTAGGTTTTCCAAGACTTCCTAAAATTAACAACTGGCTCAGGATTCAAACCTGAGACTTTGGAGCCTCCAGAAAATGCTATCGTCAGATACTTTAGCAATAGTTGTGACATTATATTAATCAATACTAGCATATATTATTCTAAATTCGACTGTACTTGAATTAAAAGACTGAACCAAAAACTTTATCGCTTCAGCGATCAATTCAAACTTAAAAAATATTCAGAAGTAAACATGATCAGAGGATGTTTGTAAAGAGGGATCTCTACAGGTTTCAGAACTGCCACCTACATCATGGTCCATACATGTCAACTGGAAAAATTATTAGGCCAGCTTGGCGTCGGTGTGCTTTGACAAAGATTAAAGATCGAAATGAGCATGATGCCAAAGTTCAATTTTAAACCCACTCCCTATTTTCCCCCCTCAAATTCTCTATTTTTAAGATTTTGTGCTTCTTCTATAACAACAAAAAAAAATGAAAAAGAATGCAAGAAACGAAAAATTACTTAGATGCTATCTCCTAGCATCCTCTGATCACATCATTTCTGCTGCCAGACAGTCCTGACGCTTTTAGGTGTTTCACCAAGATGGCCAATGTATTATATATGTCCTCATTTTAAGGATGTGACAAACAACCAACAAGAAACTCATAAACAACTCCATGATCCAATCATGTCCTGGTTGCTTCTTTGTCTCTCTCATTTCCATCCTTAGTGCTGATATAGCACTCCAATGGTGATTAGAGGCAAAAGCATTAGCCAACATTACATAGCCTGCAGAACTACCAGGGTCAGCCTCAACAAGCTTGGTAGAAACCTCTTGAGCCAATTCAACTCCGGAATGGAGAAAGCAACCTCCAAGCAGAGCACCCCACACAAAATTGTTAAGCTTGAAAGGCATCGCTACGACTTCCAAAGCTTCTTCCAGCATGTTCCCTCTTTCAGGCGTAATGTTCTGAGTTGGGGGAAATCTTAAAGGTCATATTCATGTCCCTAAATACCTGACGTCCTCTCTCTAACAATCTAGAGTGGCTGCATGCACACAAAACCCCAAGAAATGTTCCAGCATTAGGTTTTAGGCCAAATTCAAGCATTTTGTAAAAGAGCCTCAATGCATTCTCTCCTTCACTATTTATTGCAAGACCCATGATCATAGCATTGAACAAGACAAAGTCTTTGGATTCTGTATGTTTAAAAACTTCCTTTGCCATATCTAAACTCCCACATTTTGAATACATATCAAGTAATGATGTAGCAAGTATTCGGTTTGATCCGATAGTACCCTTTCGTCCTTTAGACATCATGTGCTCATGAACACACACACACACATCAAGATCTAAATCACCAAATTCAGCACAAGCTGAAAGTACACTAACCTTTGCTACATGGTTAGGTTCAGTTATTTGATCTTCCACCATCGCCCAGAAAAGAGTTAAACCCTACGAAGGTAAACTACTCTGAACATATGCATTTATCATGGCATTCCAGGGAAGCACGCTTCTTTTGCCTACAGAAGAAATCTGGTCAAATCTCTCAATGCTCCTCTCAATCATTCCCATCTATCTGACTTTGTATATTTAGATTATTAAATTTTAAAGATTACGGCGTTTTATGTATTTTAGTTTTTTTTTAAAAACAACTCTACTGTTTTTTTTATGATTGAAATTTAATGCAAAAAAAAAATAAAATGACACAATAAATACTGGGCAAAAAGTGACACAGTAAATAGGGGTATTATGTTAAAGAAAATTAATTTGACACTTGCTTTGCCCCATAATATCATATTAAGTGGGCTTTTTAACGGAGCGTTTAAAAAAGATAAATGCATGTTCAACAGTGTATTTTCGTAAAATGAGATAATCTCCTTCATATATTTATCTTGACTTGCGTAAAAGTACTTCTCTACTACGTTCTCAAACGGACATAGTAATCATTTTTGAGCAGGTTGAAAAAGTAATTTTAGGCATTAAGAAGGGTATTCAAAACCACGATAAGGAAAGAAATAGGTGCATTTATTGGCAGATAGAAGCAGATATTTTTACTGAGCCATAATTATTTTTTGACTATACCAATAACATAGAATTAAAATGCGTCATTTCATATTAAAAATTGAGAAATTCTTGTACATGATATGGTCTGAACAATGTTTTCTTTTCTTTCTTTATTTTTTTTTTTGATACAGGAGACTGAACACTGTTTTCAATTCTCCCTCTATATGATACTATTTGGGTTTTAATAATTTGGGCCGAACAGGTTATTCGCCTTGGTCCAGAACTTTATGGGCTTCGACACTGCCCAGTTAGTTTGGATCAACTTTTTTTGGTACATGGATCAACTTTAATAATGCTAGTCAAATCGGGTGGTACCTCTCGGCCCAAATCTAGGGCTTCGACAAGATCTTACGGCTGATTCCATTTTGGACTAGCTTTAATCATTTGGGCAAAATCTGGTTATACGCCTTGGCCCAAAAATTATGGGCTTTTACGAGGTCTTACGTGCCCAAACAGTTTGGAGCAACTTTAATAACGTGGGCCAAATTGGATTGTACTCTTCGGCCCAAAGTGAGGGCCTCTACGAGATCTTAACGGCCCATTGTTTGGATTAGCTTTAATAATTTGAGCTATATCTGGTTATACACCTTGGCCCAAAGAACTTGGGCTTCAACGACATATATTGCCCAAGCTTGCTTATACCATTCGGCCCAAAACTTTATGGGCTGGCATGAGATGTTACCTGCCGAATCAGTTTGGAACATTTATCGAGGTCCACTGCGAGAAAATACAGAAGAAAAAGAAGAGAAGTTTTTCGTTATTTTTGTGCAACTGCAATTCTCATTCACCGGGGTTACTTCCACAGCTTGGCGTCACCTTCCAACCATTGTTGGCATTTGGCTATTCGATTTTCCTTGTTAAATTTCAGTTTCAGCTTTGTTATCTGAAATTGTTGATCACTGGTCAGATCTTCAATCGCATTTCAATTTTTCCTACACAGCTAGATGGCTATGGCTATGGACATCCCAACCTTGGAAGAAAGGTAAGTTGTTGTCAACTCTATGCATTGTCCTTTTTGCGCATTGATGATAACATCATGGACTTTGTTTTAGATACTTCGCATTGAAAATTCTTTCTTACAATGATAATTTCTGGTTGATTATACTGTAATCGGGAAATCTTAATGCTCAAAGACTCGTAATGGTCCTCATCAAACCAGGTTTTTTTTAAATTAATTGGTGTTCTTTAATTTTAATTTAATCCTCTTAGTTCCTCCTCCATTTCCTCTGGGAAGCTTGCACGCTAGTTTCTTTCTGTATGAACACTTAATTCCATCAGAATGGCATCATACATTCAGAGTTATGGCTGCGGGATTCGTTGAAGTAGCTAAATCTACTGCGGCTTCCTTTTCCCATGAGTTTTCTAATATTTTCATTCCCTTGTCAAATCCGAATTTTTGGGCAGCCAGTAGGATTTGAATTAAGAGTTGGATAAAGGGAAAGAACCGACTTTATAAAAAGGAATTCGGGCGAATGCCTTGTTCTTAGTTTTCGCAGTAGCTAATGATTTAATCAAGTCTTTAGTTTCTAATTTGATCAGTGCTCTCTGTTTTATATGTATTTTTGTCTCACACATTTATTGTTTCGGTTCTAGGTATATCGGCTCTTGCAGGAGGCATGGTGTTTTGCCTAACAGTTCTATTTTGTCAAGCTTTTTTAAGGTCTGTATTTACTGTCATGTTAAGATATTCTGAAAAGGCGCTGAAGCACTTATTTTTAAAATCAAATTTCCTTCAAATAACTTTCTTCTCTGCAACTTGTCTCATTCTGTTTTATATTCTATTTGAGATGATTACTTTCATGTCTTTTTCCCTGTTTCGTTATTCATTGATTATTATCTTCTTCTTTGTTTTTTTTTAATTTCCTGTTTTATGTTTTTAATGGGAGTAAGATGCTAAATACGACCACAATTGTGCAGGCTGAGATCAAAAAGTCCTGCCAGGAGCTCTGTTGCCTAGAGATTTTCATTGATGATATAAAGGACATTGACTTTCCTCCACTTCTTGATGTATGCATGGACCTTGATACGTCTGAAATAGAAGCTGTTGATTTACGAAATGAATCAACGTCTGAATTTAATGGAGAATATGCCTTATCACTGATGCGTGCTATCAATCAAAAGCTTCGAGTAGTTGATCTACAGGATCTGTCATTTGGAAAAGATTTCTTATGGTATATCGTGGTGCTTGTCTTATATTACATTATGGTCTGTGAGTTTTGTTTATCGATAAGTCTATTCTCTTTTCATCTCACCTTTTATGCATATTTAAAATGGTAAAGATCAATAATACTGATGTGTAAAAGCTCTATATATTGAAACTGCAGCAATTTCAGAACTATGTCATGTGATGGAACATCTAAGTCGTTATTAGATATTTGTTTGGTATGAAACTATTGTCTTGGTGCACTGAATCTTTAAGAAAGCAATCATGCATGTGTTTGACAATCTTTTGGGCATTAGAATAGATATAATGGCATCCATCTATGACTCCAATTCGTATGAGAAATGCTTAATAAAACATCTGAGTTTGACCAACATTTGATAAAAATTGAATTTGAGTAATCTTTTCATGTTTAAATGATTGGACACTGCTATTTCCCCATTGTAGCTCGTTGGACATCTGATTTCTTGTTCATTTATTGCAAAAAGTTCTCTCTGGTCTGCATAGTGTCCAATTAGTAAATCTATGAGGTGCTTTATCCTTGAATGACACGTACCTCAATAATTTATGGAACACATGGGTTGTTCATTTCTGACAGAAACATTGTCTTGATGGGCACATATACACTTGTTGAATCAACATGTTTTATGGCATTTCATGGCTAATGTTGGGTTTAACCTTTAGGGATATCTCTCAAAGAGGTTTGGCATGCCAAGTTTTGACATTGAGGTCTTCACATTTCTGGAAGCTGAACTTGGTGGGGGAGTTCATGAATATGCATACACTTAATCTTGATTTCTGCTCTTCATTGACCAGTTTCCAAGGGGATTGCTTTAATTGCATGCCCAATCTAACATGCCTCTCTATGTGTGAGACACGTATTTCCAATCTTTGGACAACTGTTGCTGCCCTTGCTAAGCTTCCTTCTTTGGCTGAACTTAGATTTCAATATTTGTTGCATTGCAAGGATGCTATGACCTCTTATATACCATCCAGTGGGATGTCAGAGGACACTGGTGATTTCATTCTATCAAAGAGGGTTCCATGTATTGCCGAGTCCTGCATTGGCACAAGTCAACTGACAGATCATAATTTTAGTGCAGATAATCCACTGAGTAGTTTTTATTCATTTGATGATATTATGAATCATGATGTGGAAATTGACATTTCACGTCATCGTCAAAGATACTGGTTGCCAGCTGTCTTTACTAGGTGGAATGGACAGGTGCCTCTTGAGAATGAGGTAGTCAACTTGGCTTCTGCCTCTCCCATTCGAGTAGATTTCCTTTTGAGTGGTTTGAATTTGCTATGTTCTAAGTTTTTCCCCTGATAAAAGAACAAATTTTATTAAAAGAAAAGTCTCCCGGCATATAGCCAGCAATTCAAGTTGTCAGAAAATAAACTTACAGCATTTGAGACAGTAACAGAAACACAATGAAGCATATTACCTAGGAGAAACAGATTACTATAAATGATATCATAACTCCAAGGATCAAGGGTATTCAAAGTCTTGAACCTGTAGGAACTTCTTAAAACATACTCCCTCCGGTGCCTAATATAAGACTTGGTGGTATTTGGAATTTGTTATTCCTTGATATCCTCCACTATCCTATCCGATATCTACTCCCTAAAATCATCCTTACATCTCTCTATTTACATTAGTATTTTCATAATTACCACATTTAGCAATGTTTGAAGATTTCGATTTAGCATTAATTAGGATGAAACACTTCCTCTTGACCTTTACTTTACAATTATGGGGATTATGTTTCTGTGTCAACTTGGTGGTTTTTTAGAAGAATCCCATAAAGTGCTCTTACAAGGAGAATGATGTAAAGATTCCTCTCCATATTTAGAATTATAGATTAAATTGTATAGAAAGAAGAATAATAGATTAAATTATTTTAATTGATATGCTATTTAGTTGTGATAATGATTATAATAATTATAGCTTGGTGTAAAAAAATAATCATATGAATCATAACATGTAAGTATTTTGATATTCTCTTCTTCTTAGTTCAATTTTTATTGAAAGGTAACGTTGCCCTTGGAAATTTTGTCAATGACTCTGAATGCCTTAGATTGTATTATGCATGCAACATATTTAAGACATTATTATTTAAATCTTTCCTATTTGATTGCATTAAAATGACTGATGGTATTGTACAATCAATTAGGTCTAAAAGTTTTTATTAGCAAAGCTGTAATTTTAAAATTCTTTTCAGCTTTAGCTTTTCCATTTTGCATTCCAGAATCAAGATGAAGAGGATTTGTTGGGAGGTGCCTTTGCAAGACGTACTGCTGATGTTTCACAGAAGTATATGCCCTGTCATGCATCACCAATATGCTATGAGAAACATTACAGAGAATTTATGATAGCTTCATTACCTAACCTGAAAGTTTTGGATAATTTACCCATAAAAAAGATTGACAAGGAACAGGCTACTGAAATGTTTTCTCAATGCTTTGAGTACCTACCATACAGATGGAAGCACAAGGAGAGTGTTGTTAATATCTTAAAAAGTCGTGAAATAAAATCAAGGCATATAAATGTGCGGAGTCTCAAGTACAGGCCATCAAATCGTTCTGGAAAGTCCCAATACTTTTATGCTAGGTCTCTCTCTGCTGCGAAAGTGGGGTCTTCAACTTGGCCTTTCTTGTGCCCCCTTTCTCTATCTGGTTGTCGCTTGGGAAGTGAAGATAGAGTCCTTCGTCCAAGGCAGTTTGAGTACCATCCATCTGACTCCAGCTTGATGGTCTTTGGAACTTTAGATGGTGAAGTGGTTGTCATCAACCATGAGAGTGAGCAGATTGTGAGCTATATCCCATCACTTGGGGCAATGAATAGTGTCTTGGGACTCTGCTGGCTCAAGAAATATCCCTCTAAGGTATGTTTTTGTCGCGAGGAAAGTGGTGACATATAGATTATAGCTAGCTTGATCATTATCTTTTAAGTGCGATGAAACAGCTGCATAAGTACTTGTGTACAATCATCTCACTAACGAACCTAGATTGCGACACCCCCTTGCAAGATTTTGAAGTCTCTTTTATTTATAACCTTGTAGAGGCTACAGTATTTTAGACTGGAGAGAGATAATTTTTCTTTTCAAAATAACTGGAGTATTCAAGCACCAAGCATCATTATTGTTAAGCTATCGCAATCAGATTAGATTTAATGATTTATCTAATTAAAAAAAGGAATAAAGGTAATGAAGTAACATGTTCAGTATGTTTAATTTCACTCCATTTGCTTTTCCAGTGGTTGAAGTTTTTAAAATGGAGATGTCTGATGCTTTTCTTTTGTTTTGTTTCCTGATTCTTATCAGCTTATAGCAGGTTCAGACAATGGTTCCTTGAAATTATATGACATCCATCATATTGGAAGAAAAAGTACAGGCATATATGGCAGTTCTGGTTGTGTTACTTTTGATGAGTTTGACCAGTTGACATCTGTGCATGTTAACTCCACAGATGAACTATTTCTTGCAAGTGGTTATTCAAGAAATGTTGCTTTATATGACATCAGCAATGGAAAGCGCTTGCAAGTGTTCACTGATATGCATCGGGGTCATATTAATGTAGTTAAATTCGCAAATCATTCTCCTTCAATTTTTGCCACTTCGTCGTTTGATCAGGATGTCAAAATGTGGGATCTCAGACAAAAACCCATACATCATTGCTTCACTGCTTCAAGCTCTAGAGGAAATGTTATGGCCTGCTTTTCTCCAGATGACCAATATATTCTTGCATCAGCTGTTGACAATGAGGTAACTCATCATTGACAATGTGTGGGGTTGTGGGACATCTCGAAGTGTAATTACTCAGATAGGCCATGCACTGCATTTGAAATCTGAGTTAGATTTGAAACAAGCAGCCAAAGCCTCCAGGAGCTGGGCTAACCATTTGGAGTTCTGCCTGTCATTCACTTTGCTTGCTTCCCCTTCACTTAATTGCCTTTGTCATATAGTTTTTCTTGTAGATTTCATTAGCTAAATCCTCATAATAGTTTCTCATCCCATCATGTATGTGAATGCAATATTTATTGACTGGAACCTGTTGAACTACCTAAAATTTGACATTTTTTTTTTCATTGGACTTGTGCAATTTTCTTTCTTGCATATTGATTTTGCGTGGTTATCACTTATGCATGTAACTTCTTAGCTTGGTAACATGATGATTATGAAGTACCGATGAAATTATTTCGGTGTTTAAACTAATGTGTAAACCTTACATGACAGGTCAGGCAACTTCTAGCTGTCGATGGTAGGCTTCACTTGGTTTTTGATATTGCTTCCACTGGGAGCTCTCAGAACTACACCCGTTCATATTACATGAATGGGAGGGACTACATTATCAGTGGGAGTTGTGATGAACAAGTCATTCGTATATGTTGTGCTCAAACAGGGAGGCGTTTGAGAGATATATCCATTGAGGTATGTCTGTCATCTTAATGATAATTCTCCTTTGGCTTGGCCAGCTTCGTATATATAGCTGTTAGGCGTTCAGAATGGTTCTTCTGTTCCAGTTATCATATCCATTGAATGCGAAAAAGTTTGCCTATGCATTCAATTCATTAGACAGAGAGCGCATGTCAGTTGCTTATTCCAAATGTAATCATTTTATCATCGCCGTTTAACATGTCGAATCTGATGGAATTGAATGAATGTAAGAAGGATATGTCTTTGCAGGGAAGAAGTTCTGGAAGTTCCATGTATGTTCAATCTTTGAGAGGTGATCCTTTCAGGGTAAGTTTCTTTCTGCTTGACCCTTCTCTTTGATAAAAGGAAATGGCATCCCTTGTTAGCATTCTCTTAGGGGAGACTAACAATCTGGATTTCTAAATATGAGACTTCTTCCTCACTATTTTGGACAATTTATGTTCATTATTACTATTTATTTCCTATCCACATGTTTTCTCTTTCTTTTTAATTTTCTCTTATCATACTTCGATGGTTGTTTTCTTCATTGCCTGTGCCAAATTCAAACATTGTATTTGGGCAATGCCTCTGATGCTGTTCTCCTATACTTAATTTAAGGTTGATTTACTAGAAACTAGATTGAAAGTACTATTGCTAGCTGATCTTTATGTTTATGCAAAAATGGCAGAGCCAAGATTGTTAAACAATGTTAGTGAGTTTGCTTTGAACAAAATTGATTTTGGGGCATCTCAGTCGCGCATGGACATGAATATTATTCACGTGTCTCTTTTACTTAGCCGTTTATAGAGAATAATCCTACACAATGTAGTAGTCTCTATTTTATACCAGCTTACACATTCCTTGAGTTTGATACGGAAAATGTAATGTGTCGTTGTGTGACTCACTATATTCGTTTACCGAGTGTATTTCCATTTAAATGTGTTGATAAATTACTCTCGTCTCTTTTCAAAGACGTAAAAATTACATCCCCCCCCTCCATCTCATTCTTTTTTTAAAAAAAAAAATACATGACTCTGCTTTGAGATTAAAGAATTCGCTGCAGTGATTTTCTGTGGCCAGAGATAAGATACAATTATAACTATGTTGACCAAAACATTCTTTTATTACTTAAATAATCCATCAAATATATTTTCGATCCAAGTAAAATAGTCATTTTTAAGAATTCAAGACAAATTAATCCTATCTTTTTTAAGACAACATGAATAACATTGAAATGAAGGTTTGAAAAAGAATTTTCTACTAGGATATTGGGCCAGTTTGTTTTTCCCCCCTTCAATGGCCAGTTTGTTTAAAATTAAAGAAAAATTGTGATTTTAATTAAGTTCAACCCTTGACTTGTTGGGAGAAATTAAGCTAATCATAAAGGTTTTGTTGGAAAGAGAAAAATCTATTGTTAGCTTTTTTTGATAAGTTATTCCAAATAGCTTATCAAAATAAGTTTTTTTTCTAATACATCCTTCGCTTGTTTAGCTTAGTTCGCCCAACACCTTCCCCATACTCGCTGCAACTTTATCATGTTTTGCCTCGTTTATTTTCCTATTGTTATATTCAACTGTCCATAGTATTTATAGTATATTGCATGGAGTTTCAGTATTAAATTTTCCTTTGATCTTGTGATGATGCTACATACAGGATTTCAATATTAGTGTGTTGGCTGCCTATATGCGTCCAGCTTCCAGGTCTGAAATTGTTAAGGTAAGTTAATATCAAGACTACATTATATGCAAGCATCCCTATCTCAGTGATCCTATTCCTTGGATCCTCTTGAGCAAATTTGCTTTAAAAGAAAATATGAGGCACAAGAAAAGCATAGATTAATAAGTGGGAGAAAGAGTTGGAGTGTTGGACACGTTATTTTCCATTCCATTTGTGGAAAGAGAAACGGAGATAATTTTTCTTTCTCCATTCCATCCAAATATGAGGAAAGAATCACATTCTCATTTTCTCACCTTCAAATTTTTTCCTTTCCCACTTTCCCCTGCTTTTTCAGACAAAATTTCAGGATAAAATTCTTATGTTGTACAATTGCAAAAACAATGAGGGAGAATGGATGAGAAATTCGATCTCAACCTGTCCAATTCTCAAATTTTAACTTTCTCTTTTCAGATCAATTTGTTAGCATCGAGTGGCTATGCCAAAGATGATTCTGACCAGCAGTGTCCCTGTCCGTCCCATGGTATGGGAGCCTGACATGTATCATATTGAAGATATACTACTGATTCGGTGTTTTCATCCTCTGCTTCAGAGTTATACTGGTGTGGCTAAACTTCTGATGAAATTCGATGCCCATGAGAAATTCAAATTAAGATCATGTGTATGCTTTATGTATGCATATGCAACTAATGACTCATTTGTCGCTGTGAATACAAGTTTTTGCCAACAAGAAGGTAGGGTTATGTCCTTGGATGCTATGTAAATAAAAATTGGTTGGCTGAGGATTAGGCACGTCAGAACTATCTTCTTAGATGTTTTATAGATATAAATTGGTAGGCAGAGGGTAAGATCCACTTGTTTTTTTTTAAAAAAAATGTTCATTATGCAAGGGCACCTTGTAAATAAGATGTTATTTCTTATAAATAAGATCAAGCGAAGTTTCTCAAATTTATACCAGATGTTGTCTCCTATAAATAAGATCAAGTTAACATTAAACTTCTTTAATAAAAAATTACTGGAGGTGGCATAATTATAATTTTTTTTGGGGTTAAAAGATATTTTTGCCTTTAATGCAACCCAAGTTGGTTTATCAGAATTAATTATATACTCATTGAATACCGATATCTTCCTAAAAAACACGGTTAAATATTGCTTGATATTTTGCTTGAATAAAGGACAAATTAAAATATGTGATGT
>JANTPZ010003109.1:0-15045 GCA_025593235.1 Vachellia pachyceras
CACTGATGCACTTTGTCAAATTATAATTATTGCTTTTCTTTGATTTCTCTTTAAAACCATTGTTATTGGTTTATAGCTTCGTTATGTTTATACAAATTGAAGATATTTTAGAGAGACACGAAAGACCCTTCGATGATATAAATGAAGCAATTATACTGGATTGAATATATTTAATTACTACAGTGACACGTGAAGCTGATGTATTGGGGTCGATCAATGGGCAACGCAGAATATGAGAACAAATAAGTCTCCAATATAGACGACGCGAGTAGAGTTGAATATGAATGTGCAGACAAAAGAGCACGATTATATTCTTTGGGCACCTCTATAAGATCCTCTCCTCTTTTTTCTTCATGCATATCTAATTTCTTCGTTGCACGTACCAAACTCCATGTATAAGAGAGGCTTTTGATGTCACACCAAGTGATGTTAGGGATCTAACACCTTAAGGGATCCGGAATGGGTGAAGGAAAACATAACATGCAATGTGTGCTCAAATCCTATATTGGTTGGAACCGTTCAGAATGAAGGTCATATATGTAGTAAAGGCATAGCTAAGATGCCTTTTGAGTGACCATAGAAGAACAAAACCCTATGCCTACGAAACTCTAAATAGAGACAATAACTCAGGATGTCGCATTAGAATCTAACGTCCCACATCGATTGAGAAGGGGAACGAAGCATGCATTATAAAGAAGTGGATACCTTCCCTTTATAGATATATTTTCCGGAGTATTGTAGAACTCCAAAAAAATAAATCCCTACTCTGTTTGCAATATGAACAATATATACGGGGAGGACTCGGAAGATGTTACACTTGATACATGCAACATGAAGTATATCATCTTATCAGTTAGATCATAAATTAAAGTGGGTGAACTGAGACTCGGATTCCACCATGGTGAAAAGACCAATAAGTAGAGATGCCCCCGATCTAAAGTCTTAATCCAGATTATAGTAGATTTTTCTAGCACCCAATAATGAGATTTCGAAAAAGTGTCCGATGTCGAACGGCCGAAAAGTTATAGAAAACAAGACAATCATTACGTGAACTTCGTAAAAATAAACCTACTTAAAAGATACAAAATGGTGCGCACTGTGCATGCAAAAACGTCAATTGTATAATTGACCTCTTTTACAAAATGGACAGTGAGATTCACTATTATCTTAATGTTAGGTCATTGGCACATTATGGTTCCGATAATCAACTTAGATAATAACAGCATAGCAGCTAATTGCTGAATGAATGTAGGCATCATTGAGACTTGAGAAGGACCATTTAAATCTATATAAAACCATGTGACAAACCACCTTTTTGCTGGGCAAAAAGTTTTCCTATGGCTAGGTAGCTTTCAATTTATTGAAGAACGCGTAACGTTTTGGACATATACATGTATCTCTTAATATTGAACCAATAATTCCGATGGTGCACATAAGATGTATAGAATCTCGACACGTATATAGAAGCAAATAGCAGCATTATGTAAGTAGAATAGTAGATAGAGTGAGACCCGTTGGGGGGGGGACTTGTTGCTCAAGGTGTCAAAACTTGCTTTGCAAGTTGAAGAGAGAAAACAGACACTTTTGTGAGCTTTGGAACGTGCAGATCAGATTCATGTATCACGGTGACTCGATGGAAGGTACGAGATCCCATTATGGTAGGGTTTGGTTTTGTGCATGTGTGTGATAGGCCAAGCAAAGCTAGCTAGGTCACTCTTTAAAGGACAATGGAACCAGCTTTTTTCACATCAACTTGCATAAAAATGGCACTAAAAAAACTTTGAGCCTCCAAATCTGTTGCGCTTCATGGGCAAGCTTCCTATCTAGGAGGAAGAGAGAGGGGGGGCCACTTATATGCTCTTCGCATTAGATGATCACCAAAACTGCCAACATCTAGGAAACAAATAATATAACTTTATACTTCGTCACCATTAACTGATGTCACCCTCCCCTTATTTGCAAAACCTAATAAAGTCATTTGATTTCCTAGGACTTGATTAATAATGAATATATACGATGTTTGTGAAGTATTGCATGATTGTTTTCATGCTAATGCAACCAAAGTAGACACCAACGTAACAATCAATTGCTGCTTCTTATGAAAATCTTTTAAAGAGAGATCAGTGCAGACTCTTATATAATGGAAAGAATCGACAAAAGAGGATTCTTTTTAAATTTATTGTAATTAATGCGTTTCAACGATAAGAAGTATCCTTTTTCTGCGTTGACGACGACTGTGATGTGGTATCCATTTCATGAGAGCTATTCCGAGCTACAGTTTAAGAAATGGAAAAAAAAAGAGAGAGAGCATGTGAGAGGCTGGTGTGTGAAACATCCATGTACTGGTTTTCTTCTTCTTTTTCTTCCAACCAAGCATCTTTTACTTTTATGTTAGTGGTGTGGTAATGGGGTAAACCCCTCTTTATCTTCCACACTGCAATTTGCAAAAGGCATTTGTAGCTACAAGTTTAAAGAATCTGGGGTATGCATACATCATGCACGTGTCGTTACTGATTAAATATCTCTTCTTTTTGCCAAAAAAAAAATAATGGTAGCCTACTTATCCTGATTACTTCTTAATAAATTCACCAAGAGTTATTTGGATAGATGATGATACTCGGCCTTATTCTGATTCCTTTTCCTAGTGAATTGGCTTAATTAACATCTTATTCTAAATGATTAATTATATGTTGGTCGAGGCAAATATATGAAAAAAAACATTCTTATTTTTTTTTGCTGGGTTGCCAAATTAACACCACTTGGTCATCCACCATGTTCAAGTTATTGCACTTTTTTTCAATGATTGTTGTTTAAAACTTGCAATAAAAAGTCAATTATTTATAGTAATACTATTTTTCGAGTAAGCAGGATATTAGAAATAACGAGCACTCTTTTCTACATATATATTCCTCATTATCATTTGGAACTTTTCTACATACCAAGGAAATCATAAGAAATTAAACAACGCGTAATACCTAGAAGCCAGCGTATTTTGCTAAGGTTTCTATAATACAGACCCAGAAATTTCATTTCCACGCAATATATGATTTTACAAAATTTTAAATAATATATTAAAGAAGTTTTGTTTGGACTCATATAAAAATTCTTTTCTTTTTAAATTATTATGGAGATTTCCTAAATAAACACGGGTTTATAAGGCGTATAAGGTATGTTTTATACTGCATCCTTTGGTGTGTGAAAGCATCTGTGCAAGTGGTAATAGCTGTCGCCTGGTGCAAAATCGGTCTGCCTTCAAATCCCCCCAGGAGATTCCGATACCTTTCGCTTCTGAATCATCATTTTCCCACCTTATTTTCTGCTATTTGTTTCTCTTTTTTCCCTTCTTTTTCTATATATATCAAACCTTCCATATCCTCCGTCATTTACTATTCTCTTCTAATCCTTCGCCTTCTGCGCTTCGTAGCTTTAAGTCTTCCTGGTTCTTAATCTCCTCCATTTCTCTTCCATGTCCTTCTAGTAGCTGGTCTTCTTTTGGCTGTTTGTTTCCCAGGAATCTCATCATCTTCCCAATCCACAGGAAATCTTCGAAGCATCTTTCTGTTAAATATCTCTTCTTGATCCTAAATATCTGGTTTTGTAATGTTTGACGACGTTCATGTCTCCAGTCATCAGTGAAATCCTCCGTTCGGGGATTATCATAAACTCCTCCCTCAGGCGTATGAGCCATTTGGCTCAGTCTTTCTCCGTCGTCTTCCTCCATTGGTTCTATGTTTTTTCATAAACAGCTTACCATTATCATATATTATATACTACTGCTATAAACCATAGCCATATATATACAACCTTCCAGAGTACTGTATCTTGCGTACGTATATTTTGGTTTGCAAGTTAAATTATCTCGCAGAACAGAAGAAGATGATGAGCACGCCGCAGAGTGGGAATTATCCGTGCTTGCTCAATAACACCAGATTTCTTCAGGGTTTAGGGTTTGATCATCATCATCATCAAGAGGAGTTGTTGCAGCTTACGATGTTGGAAAGGAAGAGGAAGAGGATGGAAGCGAACCGTGAATCGGCCAGACGATCTCGGAAGCGAAAGCAGCAGTACGTGGACGATATGGTCGCGCAGGTGGTTGAGCTGCGAAGGCAAAACAGCGAGCTCGTCGCCGGCATAAACATGGCAACGCAGATGTATCAGAATGTGGAGACTGAGAATAGCATTCTGAAAACCCAGATCGCTGAACTCACACAGACGCTTCGATCTCTGAATCAAATCATGGACCTCGTCAACAGTACAAGAACAGCAGCAAGAAACGGCCCAATTATTAGTAACGAGGCGTTAAACTACGCCGTCAATTCCATGGACCTGTTTCTGAGTCATAATCAACCCATAATGGCTTGTGCTGCAGACCTGTTTCAGTGGTGAAGATGTTGTGTATGGGGACTGTGTTATGGAGAGGACAAGGGCTTTCATTTGTATTTCTTCTTTTTAGGTCCTTCCTTGTTTAATTATTATCGTCACTGGTACGAGTCCGTGAAAAAGAAAAGGATTAGCTGATTGTTACTTCTGTTGGTGCATCAATATACACACACACACATATATAATGTACGGTGTCGCAAGCTGGATCACAAGTCGTGAACTTTGCTGATCTAATTGCTGTGTAAATATGTTGTGATGGTAGCACCGGAAAAAAAAAATGTTGTGATGGTGTTGCCTTTCAATATGCAAGTTTGTACTGATTATTGTATTTTCTTTAGTGCTCTACTGCTCTCTTTCTTGCCTGATCGTGCATTTGTGAAATGAATATTACCCTGTCTTGGAGTTAGCTATTGACCTTTGAATATGTGCATATTTATATATGTACGTACAAAACCAAAACACAGAAAATTTCAAATGTTAAGCTAATAATGAATATTTATATCAAAATACATGAGGAGAGTTTAAATTTACTAAAAGGTGACTCCTTTTTTTTTTATTCGAAACTTCAATGTTTATAAGTATACAGCGGGACGGGTCAAGCTAATACATAAGTTTGTCACTCGAGGGGAGACAATGACGAATCTTTTCCCAACTTTCATTTGCCCTTTAGAATTAGTTTACTTTTTTTAAAAGATTAAAGAAATTAAATATATTACTATAAAATATTTATAACTATATTTTTTTCTTCAAATTAATTTATTTATGAAGTGATATACAATCCAGTGATACACATAAATAAATACTTTTTAAATAATTTTTTAATTTCTTCAATATAAAAAAAAACTAATTGACACTTTTATTAAGAAACAAAAAACATGAATAGGTTATGCGCTATAACAAGAGTGAATGTTTCTGTGAACATACTAACATGTGATAGAGGCGCCAGCCCCTTGAAAGAAAAAAATGATTATATCAAGTACTAGCTTGGACCTATGGAGTCTCTCGTGACAAAGAGTTTGACCTGGGATGTATACAGCAAAATAAGATAAATATTTTGCCAACTGTCGTGTTCACTTGAAGGCCTTTGGCTTATATATAATGACAAATAATTTCAGAGCACTGAATGTTGAATTGCTGCATAAAAGGGCTGTTGATGCTGACGTTATTTGAGAATCCAATGAGAGAGTAATTTTATGTAAATCGAGGTAAATTATGTGAGATAAATTTTACATCGATTAGTATGCAATGTGCCCGTAACGTACTTCCCAAACAAACACGTCATCGTTAATCGGTAATTTGTTTGCAAGTTGAGGGCAATTTTTTTTTTAATTTCTCTATATTCGATACATAGAATGATGGCTTATTCGATCCGTGTTTCTTCAAAAGTTGTCTATGACTAGAGGCTTATTCGATACATAGAATGATGGCGGGCTACGGGTTGGGATACCAGCCCGCCAACCCGCGGGTTGACCCGCTTTACCAGCTCTATCTATGACAACAATGATGACGGGAAAAATATCAAAATCAAAGGGACAAAGAATAATGGACATATGACGAGATAATTATTTGGACGTTTTCTCCTTTATTGAATGTTGAAAGCCATAATCATCAGAACAATCTGCAAATTTCGATAAAATTATTTATGCAAGTTGGATTTGAATGTGTGTATCATTGTATTATATATAGGTTTTTAATCTAAGAAAATTAATTTTGACAAAAATGCTGAATATAAATGATTTAACGTGATTTATTTAATTTTCTTAATCTTAAAAAAAATCAAATAACCGATATATTAAAATGGGGATAACATTACTTATACGCTCAGCCCTAAAAACGAGTAATCATCCAGGTTGGGAATAAAGATAGAGAGTGACAAATCATTCAAAATAAAATGTTGCATTCGACGGAATAGTAAAAATAATTCGACCTTGATGGACCAATACTTTATCATTCGTTGATGAATATTTCAAGTTTTAAAAGTATTTTCTAGATTGATTACATTCGGATCTGACCGGTGTCCCTCATCTGCCTGCGATGAGTGGGATTCCTAATAGACAATTCTGCATACATTATGTGTGTTTTTAAGAATCCGTTAGAAGAAAGAGTTTACGGATTTTAAGAAGAATTTACGGAATCTAAGATATTTTAGGGATTTCAATATGATTTTTATAGATTTTATAGATTTTAAGATGATTTTTCTTAACTTACTGACACTTTTAAAAAGAAGTTATTCCCAAGCTACGTTATCATACCACTTATCGCTTGGACCGTTCTGGATCTGAAGTTGTCAGGATGGGAAACAAGAGAAAACTCAGCCCCTGCTGTCCAAGACAGACAAAACATCGGGCCCCACATTCCATTAGACTCAGGTGAAATGGGCCGGCCCAATTCAGAGCCTCGAGCTCCATCCAACGTGGCTACTCTAGATTCAAGGCGTGAAATAAGAAGCCTCGTCAGGATGACTTTCCATGGAGTTGAAATATAAGGCCCGTTCAGAATGGTTTTGAATTTTAAGTTTTAAAATTTTTAAAAATTGAAACTAGTTTTGAGTTTTAAATTTTTTTTTTGTTTTCAATTTGAAAAAAGTGTTGTAAATTAGAAATAGATAAGATAAATCAAGTCAACTATGCTACCATCAAATGATAAAAACTAAATAATTATAAAAAATAAAAATATAAAAAATGATTAGCTGCTGCTGTGATGGCTCAAAGGGGGGACCGCCCCACTCGGAGAAGAAGGTGGCGGCTGATGCAATAAAGGCGGGAGGAATATCGAGGTTAGAGTCAGATGGAGGCTGGATTCGTTATCTATTCAGGTGGTGTGGGTGGGTTTGGATTTGTTGCGGGTGCCAATGGCCGAGGAGGAGTAGAGTTCGAATAAAGTGGAATCGAAGTCGGGGGGCGGAGCTGGAGCCAAAGTTAGGAGTGGGAGAGGCAAAATTGGAGGCGGGGAAGGTGATGACGGTTGAGTGAGAGAGGTTGAAGAGAGAATAAGAAATGTCGTCGGGAAGAGTAATAAATTTTTTAAAACTAAAACTAAAATATGAAAACATATTTTTATGGTTTTCAAATCTGGATAAAATCTGTTTTGAAATTGTGTTAAAAACCCATTCAATCCCATTTTAGCCGAACACGTTTTGTTTTCAAAATTGCATTTTAAAACCAAAAACCAAAAACTCAACACCACCCCGAACGGGTCCTAAGTTGCTTGATTTTATATTTTCTGACCAAATACAATAATTTTTTAAAAAATAAATCATTTTGTTATTGGAAATAAAAAATCATGTTAGGAGCTACATCTTATATTTTTTTTTAATAACACTGGATATCACTAATAAAACATCAAAGCAAGACACAAGGATCAAGAGGTTTCAATAACGTCCCCCCCAATCCCTAATTGAAACTCATCAGGGGGATGATCATAAACACAAAAATTACCCACTAATCTATGGGCCATGTTGGCCAATCTATCTGCTAAGGTGTTGTCCTCTCTCGAAATATGATGCACCACGATCTTCCAATTCCGAGACATTAGCAGACGGGCTTCATCAATGACATCCTTGAAGGGATGGTTGATGGCACCTCCCGAGATATTAAATTAATAGCCTCTATGCAATCAGTGCGAACGATGACCTGTTTGTAACGATAACTCCAGCATAGATAAAGCCCATGAATTATCGCTATAACTTCAGCAATGGCAGGGGGAACCATGGTGAGCTTACAACTAAAACCGCTTACCCATTGCTCATTTGCTCCCCAAATGATTCCTCCACAGCCACTTCGCCCAGAGTAATGGACAGATCCATCCACCTCTAACTTACAGGCATCCTGCAAACCACTAATATCCTCATGTACTTTAACCCGTTGACCTGTATAGAATTTACAACGTGACAGGAGGGATTGGTCCCAGCAAGCCTGAAAAAAACTAGATAATCCATTGTTAGGATCAACATAGGTTTCTTCATCAAACACTCTCCGACACTTGTCTCTCCATATGTCCCAGCAGACATAGCCAAATAAGTGTCTCCATCTCAGTTCCTTAGTGAACTCCTTTCCAGCTTCCGTCTTGAGATTCCACCGTATCCATTCCATGCCTTGAAGTGATGAGAATTCCTCCCACAAAGCAGGGTTGATTAACGAGCACCACCTCTCTCGAGCATTTCTACAGTCCACAAAGCAGGGTTGAATAACGAGCACCACATCTTATATTTTTAGAACCAAACTGGTGAATACACAAGCTGTTTGTCAATTATTAATATTTCGCACTGTCGGATCGAAAGCGTGTTGGGTTTCCGCGGCTACAGTAGAGAGGTTAATACTACTGACACTTTAAGGTAAATTTTTCATTTTTTTTTGAAAAAAACTATGATTGATGTTTCATAGTATGGAATGATGTTGTTGGATGGACGAGAGAAATAAGTGAAGTCCAAATCTAAATGATGTGGCTAAAGATGTAAGCCGCAAGCCCCATCATGCGCACTCTGCGTGGCGCAAAATACAGGAGCCATTTCTTTCTCGCACCACCTCCTTCTGTTCCTCACTTCTCAGTGCTTTATCGACTTGTAAAAATTGTAATATCAGTCACCATTTCTCTTTTTTCTGATAGAAAATAAATAAAAAATCTCAGAAAAATCTAAAAGAATCAGGAGGAAAAAGAAAAGTGGGGAAAGAGAAAATAAAGCTAATATTGTAATTTTGGGTATGGATCTATACCCTTATGAATCGGACCAATTAATTTAGAAATTCGAATCATTATTAATTAATAGATTAATTAATTGATCCAATGAAAAAAATGTGAATCCCACACGGTTATGAGTCAGATGAATGTATAATGAAATAATAAAATTTGAATTATTTATGATATTAATGATTAATTAAATGTTTAATTGATCAGATAAAATATGAATTGTTGATTCAGTTAAGAGTCAAATAAATATCTAAGAGATATTTAAATGTAAATTAAATAGTGAAATTAATTTATATTATTTAAATAATCTATCATCAGTTATAAGATGAATATAAAATCTCAGGTAATGGTGGTGGTGGATATTGAGTTTAAAGAATGACCATAACTCACTCCAAAGTGTTGAATTTTTCTACTACTCTCTTCTTTCTCTATATTCTTTCTTACATGGTGCTATGTGTCATCCTATTTTAAATCTAGATTTTTTAAAGGTTTGAATTAGTTTAAATTTTTGAGTACAATTAACTCACTGAGTTTCAAAGGTTTGCGCGACATGGTCCATTTTCAACATTTTCTCCATATTTATATTCGACTCATTTAAAATCACGGTAGAGAGATACTTTTACGTAAAATGAGGTAAATACATGAAATATATTATCTCGTCTTACACTGTTGAAGTGCATTTAGAGCTTAAAAACGTGTAGCCATATAGATACATTGTGCCCCGTTTGAAAACGCGATAGAAAAATACTTTGACGTAAACAAAGGTAAATATGTGAAGGAGATTACATTATTTTATAAAAAATATTATTGAATATGTTTTGGTGGAGTAAATAAATTTTTTCACGTAAGCACATTATCCATCAGCTGAAAAACGAGACCCGGAGAAAAAGGGGGCAGACAAGCCGAGAGAAGCACTGGAGGACGTCAAAAGGGATACACCATTTCCATGGGCTCTTCCTCCTGCACATGAACTCCTCTTGACGGAGTCATAACGCTAACGATTTCGGCTTCAGCGACCTTTAAACAGACTCCACGTTATAAAGCCACCGTCACTTTCTCCGCCTGCTTGCTCCTTTGCTCTGCGCATGACCACTGAGAACACTAAAAATCTCAAACCCACCACTTCGCTGCCTTCTCCTCCCCTTTGAAATTTCACCATGTAAGATTGTCCGTACTTTTCCATTCTATCAAGCTTTTTCGATCTATTTCTGGTGTTTTTGTGATTTTCGTCGTTGCCGAGAACTGGGCGCAGGAATTTCTGTAAACCCTAAGCCTTCTAGTATTGTCTCCTTTTGGGAATTGAGAGCCGATTCTCTCTGCTTCTGTTACACAGTCATGGGATTTAGGTATTGGCATATGGCTAGCATGCTTTCGTGGGGCGCTTTAATCCTTGGAGTATTGGCTTTAGAGTGCAGACGTTTTCTGCTTTCAATTGTGTTTCCACATTTATTTTCCTTTGGTTTTTTTTTAGTGCTGATTGTGGATGCTCGTTTCTCTTCTACTCTCTCTCTCTCTCTCTCTATATATATATATATATTATCTTTTTTCATAATTGGCGGTTGGGAGTTTTGCTACTCGTGGAGGAGCATGTTTAATGCCGTCATTATTTTGCCTTACTCTGCTGTACTTTTCCATTTTTACTCATCATGCTTATATCTTGTGCGTTTTAGTCGGTTGGCCGGGCTTTATGTTCCTGTTTGGGACATGCTCTATGCATTATACCATGTGGATACAATTCCTGGTCACGGCCGATCTAATATTGAGGACTGATGGCAGAACGGTTGTGCCATATTTCTCGTCTTGCGTTTTGATTCACTTTCACACACTGTTCATGATTGTATGTACACGCCTCACTTGGACACTCCCTCTAGTTAAAGACTTAAAGCTATGACCAAGCCCTTGTTGGTTTTGAATTCTGCGAGATTTCCATGTTAGTAGGCATAGCAGAGAAACATAGATATCGCTGGCTACCGTATGAAGTGTGAGAAAGTTTAATATGAGCAGAGGACACTTAGATAATGGATATTGGAGTCTATAATTCTTTCAAGGAATGATACGGATTTTCAGGGAGGATATATTTTCAGGCATGTATTTATTTGTCATGGTGTGCATATGGCTATATGCTCCTTGTATATAGTTGTGAGTTTGCTTGTTTGGAAGTTCTGTATTATAAGTGACATGAATGCAATGCATTCACTGAACGAATGATATGTTTGCTCATAAATACTCCACCGTGTCATGATATCTTGAAATCCTATCAGTCAAACTAGTCCTAATGGACCTAAACAAACTAAATACAAGTTGATTCAAAACAGTGAAGTGTGATGACTTTAATTGTCAACGGAGATTCAATGCAAGAGTTTTTCCTTTAGGTTTTTTTCTGTAGGCAAACCTTTGGCCTTGGGGCAGTGTTAGTGTTTGACACGTATTATCATGAAATATAAAATATCAAATTAACCCTCTCTCCTTGTCTATTCTCAGGAAGACATAGTTTTGCTATTTGGTGGTGGAAAATTGACTTGGCATTCAGATTTTTTTGGGTAAACTATCTGGTATATATTTACCTATGTTCTCTATTGAGTGATGAACTAATTTTTCTTCCTGTCCGCAAGTTGCTTACGTTGAATTTTGTCATGTCAGCCTTCGCCATGGGATCAGCTTGTTGTGTGGCTGCAAAAGATCGTACCCTTCCAAACAGAACTGCAGCTGAAAGTTTGCATAGGAATGATGTTTATTCACCATCATGGAGTTTTCGATGGGATAGACGGGGACGTGTTGCTGGTGAAACTCAGAATCATTTGTATCACTCATCTGGTGGAGTCAGCAGGAATATTAGCATGGAGTTAAAAGGGTCATTAAGTTCTGAAAGAGGCAATTTATCTGATGGGGGAAGCACAGTGGAGAATTCAGTTACTCCTATTTCTCAGAAGTCTCCAGTCCATGAGACGTTGGTTGTAAATCCGATGACTCCATCTTCTGGTAACTGTTAGTGTTATCTTTCTTTTTACTTGCATAAGCACATATAGGTGGCCCTTGTAGTTTGAACTTTCTAAGTTGTCCGTTTTGATCACTTCATTATACAGAAAAAAAACTCAATTAATAGGAAGCTGTCTCCTTTCTGTGAACTTCTCAAGTGAGCAAGCATCCATAATATTAAAAGCCGTCTCTGTTCATTACATTATATTGACTGGATCTAAAACTGAATATGATATAGCTGTATTATCTTTTAAGCTGGTGTAAATTCCATATATTTTCATGGTGGTTCATTTGAAGATTAATGTCTCATCATTTGTGTCATATCATTTGTGGAGGCACCTTCACGGCCATGATGTTTTATAAGAGCTCTACATGTTGAAAAGTAGATTTTAGATCTGGATAAGTTATTTTCACCATTATCAATGGCTTTAATCAGAACTCAGAAGGGTGCTAAACCAAAAAATACCTACATATTCTTGTTGATTCTTTGAACATTTTTACTTGGGACAATGTTGGTTCATTGTAGATTAATGCCTCATCATTTGTGTCATCTTATTTCTGGAGACCTCTGCAACCGTGATGTTTTATAAGAGCCCTATACTTTGAAAAGTATATTTTACATCTGGATAAGTTATTTTCACAATTATCAGTCTTAATGCCTCTTAGTTCACTTGCGTAATGTTTCTTTTTTTCGTCTGAGGGATCCTAATTTGTATGGGTATTTTTGGTCTAGCCTTTCTGGCTGAAGCCAACTACGGGGCTGTTGTTCCTGTTGTACTCAAGCTTAGCATTTTGCCTATCACTTTAGCCTCTGGACACGCTTTTTTCTATTTCGCCCTTGAAATGATCAGGGGGCAGGGGAGTTAACCTTAGAGTGTCTAGTTCATCAGTGTCCCCTTAGGACTCTGTCCCATGGATGTATGATCAGAGGGAAAGCCGGAAAGACAGGGGAGCACAGAGTTGGACAACCAGCTAACAGTCTCGAAATCTTGTTGGTCAAGCAATCTGCTTTCTAGATGCTGCCCCATTCCTTAGCTTTATGTGTTGGCTCTTTGTTGATTCAATGGATATTTTTATTTCACAACAATCTTCTGGTGATGTATTTCAAATATATGCTGTCTGATCTTACTTTTCTAATACTGTTTCTCATCTAGGACAAAGATTAGCAATTGATTTATCACTTGATTGTTTGAATGGTGTGGGACCTCTCTTGGCATTTGATTTATTCAAGCGTTGATTTATTTATTTTTCTTCCTGTGCTTATTGTAGATCTGTCCATGGCTAGCAATTATTCTACAGTGGTGAGTCTCATTCGCTGAATTTGATCGGGGAGATTTAACATTTATAATTTTTTTTAGCCTATTCCCATTGTTCTGTGCTCACTCTGAAATTCCGTATTTCATCTCTAGGTAAAGAATCTGGCATCGTCTGAAGCTGCGGAATCTTCTGCACTAAACCTTCCATTTTCAATGCCTTCGGGTTTCTCAACACCTACAACAGATCCTTTGCCTAATCATAATTATCATCATCTTCCCAATTCTACGCCATCAAGATGGAATCGACAATCTCCAGGGCACCCGCTGTTGAGACAGATTTCTGATAGTAGGATCCTAGGATTGAAATCCCCGGACAACTCAATTTCTGAGGGGAGGCCATCATTTGTGTTCTCTACTTGCAGCAATGACATAGCTGGATCCCAATGTGGATCCTCTGATGGTTGGTCCATGCGAACCTTTTCTGAGCTCGTGGCCTCATCACAGAGGGAAAGGTGGTCCTTTGATAGTGAGTACTTTGGTTCAGGTCGTCACAAGATAAGTGGATCCAGTAGTAGGTTCTCATATTCTCCCTCAATGGATCTACAATCCTGTGGGGCTTGCTCAAAGCTGTTGTCTGAGAGATCTGCATGGAGCAACCAGAAATTGGTTGCAGGCAACGACCTCACATCTGTGGCTGTACTGGTCTGTGGTCATGTATATCATGCGGAGTGCTTGGAGACTATGACCGCAGAGGCAGATAGGTATGATCCAACATGTCCTGTATGTATGGTTGGAGAGAAACACATGTCAAAGTTTTCAAGGAAAGTCCTTCGTGCTGAATCAGAGATGAAGGCTAAAGCCTGCAGGATATCAAAGAACCGGGTGGTTGATAGCTATCTTGATGGTGGCTGTGATGTTTTCGACAGACGAAAAGACATTGAATGGGGAGGGGAAGTTCGGAAGATGGACCCCAACTCCAGTGGACGGACCTCGCTGGGGAAGCCCTTTTTGAGGCGTCACTTTTCACTTGGTTCCAAATGGACCCGATCCCTTTCGGAGAACGATTCTGCGAGGAAGAAAGGCTTTTGGGCAAGATATCGTAGAGATTGAATTTCACCCTCAGCAATTATAGTAGAAACACCAGCAATTTAGAATGAATTAATATTTCCTATGTCGTCTGGCTCTGCCAATAATTTTAGATTGTTTTAAGCTAATTTTGACTGTACATCAGAAAATCTTTGCCTAGTTGAATTTTGGGGCGTAAAGGAGGGTCCGTGGGACGCTAATGACATGTCAAAATCGATTTGTGATAGGGCTGCTTCTGTTGATGTGTGACTGTTTCTGCACATAGGGGTCAGAACCACGTGGGACGCTTTCAGCACATCCCAAGTGGCCGGGGCAAAGTGAAGCAATATCCGCTTGTTTGAATGAATGAAGACGCATTTCACTTTGATTGCTACCCATTGCAAGGCCTTAGCAAACTCTAATTTGTCCACTTCCCATATTTCAGTCAGACACATATGAACAATCATATTAGTACTAATGGGTTCCAAAATTGCTTATAGATAATGCTCTATCTTTCTATCGTATAACAATCAGACCATAGAACCGGTCGTACATTTACAGGATAAAGGGTAAAAAAGGAAAAGGAAATTACTCCTGAGGCGAATACTGATTAGCATCAATCAACATAGCACGTGAGGGGTGTCCATGCTGTCAAGTATGCTCTGTAATCCTGTTGTATAAT
>JANTPZ010003110.1:0-13766 GCA_025593235.1 Vachellia pachyceras
TATTGTTGAAAGTGTTGATAACACTCGAGTAATAGATGCTAATACTCGAGTACTGTGAGTTAAAATATTTCTGTGATTCAGCACTTTGAATGAAAACTGATTATTAGGTTGAAGTGTTGCCAACACTCGAGTGATGTTTTTGAAACACTTGAGTATTGTTACTTAGAATATTTTTAAACTGAATACTTTCAAGTGAAACTCGAGTATTAATGTTGAAGTGTTAGCAACACTCGAGTATCGTGTTTTAATATTCGAGTATTGAGCCTTATTTTCAAAACATGATGCTTCACATGATGCAAAATACTCGAGTTACAGATGAAAGTATTGGCAACACTCGAGTATTGTGTTGGAATACTCGAGTATTGAGTTATTTTTTCAAGTCATAGCACTTCACTTGAAGTAGAGCACTCGAGTTGTGAAAGACGTGTTGCCAACACTCGAGTGCTAGTTTGCAACACTCGAGTATCGGGCAAAGTTTTTAAAACGTGGTGCAACACTTCAAGGAGAACACTCGAGCATTTGATGAAAGTGTTGTCAACACTCGAGTATTGGGTTTTCAATACTCGAGTATCGAGCACTCTTTTTCTCAAAACACAACACTTCCATCAAAACACTCGAGTAATGGTAAGAGAAGTGATAACACTCGAGTATTATGTTTCCAACACTCGAGTATTGTGACATCTCGAATAACTTCACTTCAAGTTCTCCTCTGAACACTCAAGTAGTAACTGAAAGTGTTCTTAACACTCGAGTACAAAAGTTTTAACACTCGAGTATTTGTGCTTGAATTTAAAAACTTATGTAATACTCTCAGCAAACACTCGAGCAATTTCAAAAGTGTTATAAAAACTTGAGCCTTGAAATAAAACACTCGAGTATTGTTTTATAAAATTCAAAATGCTTGGTTATCACTCGTGTTAGTGTAGGATTTGACCAAGAGGGGAGTGAATTGGTCACTTTTAAAAATTTAATTGTAAATCAAAGAAATTAAAATGAAGTCATCGAGAATGCAGAAGAAGAATGAACACAGTGATTTATCCTGGTTCGGTCCTCTCTGACCTACGTCCAGTCCTTAGAGCTCCTTTGAGATTTGCAATCCACTAATGACAATCAACCTAGCTTCACGTGCCTTTTACAACCAAGGATACACAGTCCCCCTTACTATAAGCAAGAAAACAGAGACCTTGAGTTTCTCAATGAATACAAGAATGAATCACAAGTTTAAACTCTCAAAAGAGTAGACGTGCTAATCACTGAAGCTCACAGAGTATTTTTGAATATTACAGAAGATAGTAAGCGTATGAAGAATAGTATAGTTGGTCATCATCTTCTTCCATTTCCAATGCTTCTCTATTTATAGTTGGAGTCATTCAATGTGTCCGTTAGAGAAGGCCAAATGTTCGTTACTCAAATTGAATAGCCGTTGTCTTTAGTTGGTGTGTGTGCATTAAATGCTGTAATAAATCGTTCCTGTGACGACGGTGGAGTCTGAGAAGGTTTTGATTTCATCTCGTTTATCGGAGATCTTCAGCTGTCATACCTTTTCCTGTTTCATAGGTTAGCATACGTGCATTTATGGCTACAGGTAAGGTTTTAAAACTTTGACATTAATAAGGAAAGATCTGGTAAAAAGTGAAGTTCAGTGTCAGACGCTGTTGTCATATAAAGGTAGGACTTGAGTTCAAGAATTCTCATAACTCGAGTTCTATTTCATGAGTTTTGAGCAATTTGAAATGTAATGTAATGAAACTTGAAGTTTTCTCAATTCAAGACTTGAGTTTAGAAAACTTTAATTTGGAAACTCGAGTTTATATTGGAAGTTTCAGAATGTAGTTTTAGAACTCTCATTTGGTAAACTCGAGTTCATAATGCAAGTTATGAAACCATGTTGTGAAACTTGAGTTTAGAATGAGCATGAATCGAGTTTTATAACAAGAATTGGTCAATCATTTAAGAAAGGCATAAAACTTGAGTTTTGTAAAACATGGAACTCGAGTTGTTAAAACTATAATGCGAAAACTTCCAGTTTTCAATTCAAGTTTTGTAAAACAGTTTTGGAACTCGAGTTGTGAACTTCTAGGACTCGAGTTGCAATGCAGCAAAGTCATTCTCAGTGAGTCAAAGACACGAAACTCAAGTCCTGTAGTCTTGGAACTCGAGTTGTCACAACCTGAAGCTGGAAACTCGAGTTTGCTCTGAAGGTTTTGGAAAACTCGAGTTCTTCAACCTTAAAACTTGAGTTCTGTCATATGAAGTTCCTAGAAATGAGATTTTAGGCATGAAAATCGAGTTCTGAAATGGTAAACTTGAGTCATCAAAACTTCTTTGTGGAAACTCGAGTTCTTGCTAAAAGTTTTCTAATTAAAGGCATAGCACTTGAGTTTTCAAAACAACTAACTCGAGTTTTTGAACTATAAAAGCAATTTTCAAAATTTCAAAGCCATTTTCAAATCCTTCTATATAAACTTTGAATTAACCTTTTTATCATCAAAATAAGGCATCAACATTCTCCCCCTTTTTGATGATGACAAAACCTTAATTCTGAAATTTTGAAAAGTTGAGAAGCATAAGATCATAATCATAATAGATGCCAAATATTCATAAAGTCATAAGCCATAATTCATAATCCACAAAGTCATAAGCATCATCCATAATAAACACAATGAAACAAAGTGAAACAAAAGCCTCTAAACACAAAAGCCTTTAAACTCAGAATACTTCTCCCCCTTTTTGTCATCACTCAAAGAGGGTGAGGAGGAGATGGAGGTGGAAGGTCAGGAGTAGTGAAGGGATGATGAACAGAGGTCTTTGGAGGAGGTGCCTGAACAGGATCTGAAGGCTGAGTAGAAGCAGAAAAGTCAATCTGGGCTAACAACCGCTCGAAAGATGAAGGGTCAGACCCACTCGGAGGTGGTGCTGGCGGAGGTGTCTTGCTGCCTCTGACAAATAGCTCAAGAGACCCAACTCTACTATCCAAACCCTAAACCGAATGAGATAAGGATGTCAACTCGCCTGACACAGAAACCCTGAATGAGTCAAAAGACTGAATGAAGGTTGCAATAACTGCATCCAACGGTGACTGAAACATGGTCTGAACATGGCTTTGAGTCTCAGCATGAAAGACAGTGGTAAACTCTTCTCCCATCCTTCTGAATTCAGTCTGCTCCCATCCTTCTGTAAGGTTGTATGAGAAAATGATGGAGCAGAGAAGGGGTGCTGCTATGGGGCAGACGACTGGGCCTCATCCTGGCCTCTAGAGGTAGCATAGGTGGTCATTCTCTTCCTCTTAGGAGTGGCTACTGGCTGAGGGGAGATGATCTCAATGTTCATCCAATGAAAGTGCGTCTCCGAAAACTTCTGAGGAGTCATGGGTATCTGATCAGGGAGAAGATACCAAACATGATGAAGATCCATGATCAGTGAAACCAAGCTGGGATATGGTAGAGTCATCTTCTTCGATTTCAATCTTACCAGCTTCTACATCTCAATGAATATCATTTGTCCAATGTTCCTTTTCTCCTTTTTCATAATGGAACCAAGTATCTGGTAGTCCATAGAGGAGAGATGCGTGTAATTCTTCCCTTTATTCACTATGCAGCTAGAGTAAACATAATGAATGGTCCTCTGCAATGGTGGCATGGAAGAAGGCTCAAAATGCAAGCCCTGATCCTCCTGATATTCTTTATCCGGCCTCAATGCCTCAAATATCATAAGTTTCTATACCTAGATATACATTCAACAATTCAGCAAAAATATTAATCCGACTACCCCTCATATTCGTCTGCAGCCCATACTCTATAATCTTCTTCTTATTCCCAACAACATTCTTATCAACCATATTGAGATTAAAAGGAGTTTGCAAGGAAATCAGATTGTTGTAATGCCCCAAATACTCCTTTACATCCTGTCCTAGCAAACAACTGATATGGTCCAAATCCACATAAACAGCAGGGCACAAATCTCTATTCTTAAACTTGAAAGGGGAATTGATCATTACCGTATTGACGTTATATCCCTGAGTGGGCTCTGGCTGAGATGAAGTGGCAACCATGGGTGCTTTTCCCTTGTCTTTCTTGCTCAAAATGGACTTCGAAAACCCTGTCCTCGGTTTCCTAACCAGAGGAGTCTCTGTTTCCTCCTCGGAAGGTTCGGCAATACTTACACGCTTGGAAGGAATTTGAAACCTTGATTGGGATTGAGATGGGGCTTTAGAAGTAGATTTGGATGACTTCCCGATAGTTACTTTGGTGCGAGCCATGGAGAAATTGGATCAAAAGGCAAGAAAATGGGAGTTTTTGGTGAAAAGGTAGCGACGGCGTTGAAGGTTTTTGAGAGATGATTGAGCAATGAAAAGGTGTTAATAATGGTGGAAATGAGAGGGGTTTTGACGAATTGGAGGTACCTGAGAAGTTACGATGGTTTCTAGCAGTTGTAACGGTTGAAAATGAAACGGATTGGAGAGAACTCGAGTTAGGAAAGCAGGGGTTAGGGTTCGAGTTATGGTAGAAAAGGGAAATATAGCTTCTGAGTGTAGTGGAACTCGAGTTTTGGGATTCCAGAACTCGAGTTTCGTAGAGAGGAAATGACTTCTCTGTTATGGAACTCGACTTTTGGTCTCTCAGAACTCGAGTTTCGAGAGGTAAAAATAACTATCAGTCAAGAACTTGAGTTTCGTGACTTGCATATGAACAAACACCGCAAAACTCGAGTTTTACACATCCAGAACTCGAGTTTCGTGACTTGCATATGAACAGATGCCACCGAACCGAGTATTGCACATCCAGAACTCGAGTTTTAGGCCTATGAAAAGAAATACGTCCCTGAACTTGAGTTTTTAGCTTCCAGAACTCGAGTTACCTGAACTTGCATGCCAAAACTCGAGTTTTTGCTTCCAGTTTCTTGAAGTAGTGTTGAAACTCAAGTTTTGTTCCTTCAGAACTCGAGTTTTAGACCTTTTGCCAGAACTCGAGTTTCTCTTTCCTATAACTCGAGTTATGAGCTTTGCTTCCTCAAATTTGTTTCTTCTACTTACACAGGAACCTGCAAAACTTGCTAAAAACACTTGATGCTTAAGTTAGTGTAATCAATCATCAAAACAATGGTAAATCACCATTACTTACAATTCATTGGGATTCACCATTCCCAAATCCCTTCTGATGTTCATGAATTGTTCTCTGGCTAATGGTTTAGTAAAGATGTATGCTATTTGAAGATGAGTTGGAATGAATACCACTTTGATATCTTTCCTCTGCATATGATCTCGGATGAAGTGATGATGAATGTCGATATGCTTTATCCTAGAATGATGCACATGATTCTTGACCAAGTTGATAGTGCTGGTGTTGTACAGATATGGGATTTCTGTAAAACTCATTCCCAAGTCTTGAAGTTGTTGTCTCATCCAGAGTACTTGAGCACAACAGCTCACAGCTGTTATGTATTCAGGTTCTGTTGAGGATAGTGAAATGTTGACTGTTTCTTACTGAACCATGATACTAATGATCCTCCGGGGAATTGGCATTGACCACTAGTACTTTTTCTATCTGTTTTATATCCAGCGTGGTCCGAGTCTGAGTATGCAAACAACTGCTCATTCGTTCCTTTAGGATACCATATTCCAAGGTCAACGGTGCCAGCAAGATATCTAAATATTCGCTTCACGTTCTCAGCATGTGATTCCTTTGGTACTGCTTGATAGCGCGCGCACATCCCAACACTGAACAGAATATCAGGTCCTCTAGTCGTGAGATAGAGTAATAAACCAATCATTCCTCTATATCGCTTGATGTCATAATCTTAACCTTTCACATCTGCATCAAACAATGCCGTTGAGCTCATGGGAGTGTCTGAACTTTTGCACTGATCCATCCCGAATTTCTTCAATAGCTCTTTCAAGTATTTCTTTTGACTAATGAAAATGACGTTCTTCCTTTATTTGATTTGAAGTCCAAGGAAGAAGTTGAGTTCTCCCATCATCGACATCTCAAATTCAGCCTGCATAATCCTAGCAAACTCTTGGCATAGATTGTTGCTAGTAGAACCAAATATAATGTCATCTACATAAATTTGTACAATTAGCATATCAGACTTAGAATGTTTGACAAAGAGGGTAGTGTCAACCTTTCCTCTAGTGAAACCTTTCTTGATTAAGAAGTTGCTAAGTCTTTCATACATGCTCTTGGTGCTTGTTTTAAGCCATAAAGTGCTTTCTTAAGTTTAAAAACATGATCGGGCTTAGAAAATCTTCAAAACCTGGAGGCTGTTCAACATATACTTCCTCCATAATGAACCCATTTAGAAAGGCACTTTTGACATCCATTTGAAAAGTTTGAAATCCATTAAGCACCCAAAAGCAAGTAGTATACGTATGGCTTCCAATCTTGCCACTAGAGCATACGTTCCTCAAAGTCAATCCCTTCTTCTTGGTTGTAGCCTTTGGCCACTAATTGAGCTTTGTTTATGACAATGTTTCCGAATTCATCAAGTTTGTTTCTAAATACCCATTTAGTGCCTATGACCGGATGATCATTTGGACGAGGTACTATGATAGGATACCTAGAGATTAAGAGTAATGGTTAGTTTATTTGTTCATTTTAATTATTTAATTTTAATTATGCGATAGTGGGTCAGTTAGGGAGTCAGTTAGAGAGAAATGAGGATCATTGGAGTTATCCACTAGGTTAGCCAGTTTGAATCAGTTGTATCTTTTCCCTTATAAAAGTAATGTTCAAGCAGGAACACCGATGAATTGAATGAAAGTATTGTTCTGAGTATGGGAGATTCTCCTTTCCTCTTGGATATTACCGGGCTACATTGCGGACTACCTATATGGTGGGTTCTCATCATTTGGTATCAGAGCCATTACCGGGCTACATTGCGGATTAAGCGAGATACTTGCTTATGCTCACAGATAGTTTAAAAAAACTTGTTTATTGCTTGTATCGGTCAAAAGGGAGTAAGAAGACTGTTGAATGGCTCATAATTGCATGGAAACATCCTCGCTAACACAGTTTTGCAAGAGGATTATAGAAATGTGGTTCGTTATTGAAAATTCATCCATTTCCATCAAATAGGAGCCACCGTTTGTTTATTGCCTATACCGATCAAAAGGGAGTAAAAGACTGTTGAATTGCACATAATTGCATGGAAACTACCTCACTAACTCAGTTTTGCATGAGGATTCCAAAAATGTGGTTAATTTTTGAAAATTCATCCATTTCCATCAAATAGGAGCCTCCATTTGTTTATTTCCTGTATCAGTCAAAAGGGAGAATGAAGACTGTTCAATGGTTTAGAATTACATGGAAAGGACCTCTCATGCTCTGTTTTGCATGAGGATTCCAGAAATGTGGTTAGATCTTGAAAATTTACCCATTTCCATCAAATAGAAGCCACCGTGTGTTTATTGCATGTATCGGTCAAAACGGAGTAAGAAGACTGTTGAATGGCTCATAATTGCATGAAAACATCCTCGCTAACTCAGTTTTGCATGAGGATTCCAAAAATGTAGTTAATTCTTAAAAATTCATCCATTTCCATCAAATAGGAGCCTCCATTTGTTTATTTCCTGTATCAGTCAAAAGGGAGTAAAAGGCTGTTAAATATCTCATAATTGCATGGAAACTACCTCGCTAACTCAGTTTCGCATAAGGATTCCAGAAATGTGGTTAGTTCTTGAAAATTCATCAATTTCCATCAAATAGGAGCCACCATGTGTTTCTGTCCTGTATCGTTCAGAAGGGAGAATGAAGACTGTTCAATGGTTCAGAGTTGCATGAAAATGACCTCTCTTGCTCAACTTTACATGAGGATTCCAGAAATGTGGTTAGATCTTGAAAATTTATCCATTTCCATCAAATAGGAGCCACCGTGTATTTCTGGCCTGTATCGTTCAAAAGGGAGAATGAGAACTGTTCAATGGCTCAGAATTGTATGGAAACATCTTCTCTTGCTCAGTTTAGCATGAGGATTCCAGAAATGTCGTTAAATCTTGAAAATTCATCCATTTCAATCAAATAGAAGCCACAGTTTGTTTATTGCCTGTATTGGTCAAAAGGGATTAAGAAGATAGCTGAATGGCTCATAATTGGATGGAAACGACCTCGCTAACTTAGTTTTGCATGAGGATTCCAAAAATGTTGTTAATTCTTGAAAATTAATCTATTTCCATCAAATAGGAGCCTCCATTTGTTTATTTCCTGTATAGGTCAAAAGGGAGTAAAAGACGGTTGAATAGCTCATAATTGCATGGAAACTACTTCGCTAACTCAGTTTTCCATGAGGATTCCAGAAATGTGGTTTGTTCTTGAAAATTCATCAATTCCCATCAAATAAGAGCCACCATGTGTTTCTGTCCTGTATCCTTCAGAAGGGAGAATGAAGACTGTTCAATAGTTCAGAATTGCATGAAAATGACCTCTCTTACTTAGCTTTACATGAGGATTCCAGAAATGTGGTTAGATCTTGAAAATTTATCCATTTCCATCAAATAGGAGCCACCGTGTATTTCTGGCCTGTGTCGTTCAAAAGGGAGAATGAGGACTGTTCAATGGCTCAGAATTGTATGGAAACGTCCTCGCTAACTCAGTTTTGCATGAGGATTCCAGAAATGTGGTTAATTCTTGAAAATTCATCCATTTCCATCAAATAGGAGCCACAGTTTATTTATTGCCTGTATCGGTCAAAAGGGATTAAGAATACAGCTGAATGGCTCATAATTGCATAGAAACTACCTCGCTAACTCAGTTTTGCATGGGGATTCTAGAAATGTGGCTAATTCTTTAAAATTCATCCATTTCCATCAAATAGGAGCAACCATGTGTTTCTGTCCTGTATCTTTCAAAAGGTTGAATGAAGACTGTTCAATGGCTCAGAATTGCGTGGAAACATCCTCTCTTGCTCAGATTTGCATGAGGATTCCAGAAATGTGATTACTTCTTGAAAATTCATCCATTTCCATCAAATAGGAGCCACAATTTGTTTATTCCCTGTATCGGTAAAAAGGGAGTAAGAAGACTGTTGAACGGCTCATAATTGCATGGAAACGTCCTCACTAACCCAGTTTTGCAAGAGGATACAAGAAATGTGATTAGTTCTTGAAAATTCATCCATTTCCATCCAATAGGAGCCATAGTGTGTTTCTCTCCTGTATCATTTAGAAGGAAAAATGAACACTGTTCAATGGTTTAGAATTGCATGCAAAGGGCCTCTCTTGCTCTGTTTTGCATGAGGATTCCAAAAATGTGGTTATATCTTGAAAATTTATCCATTTCCATAAAATAAGAGCCACCGTGCGTTTATTTCCTGTATCGGTCAAAAGGGAGCAAGAAGACTATTGAATGGCTCATAATTGCATGGAAACATCCTCGCTAACTCAGTTTTGTATGAGGATTCCAGAAATGTGGTTTATTCTTAAAAATTCATTCATTTCCATCAAATAGGAGCCACCATTTGTTTATTTCCTGTATCGGTCAAAAGGGAGTAAAAGACTGTTGAATGGCTCAAAATTGCATGGAAACTACCTCGCTAACTCAGTTTTGCATGAGGATTCCAGAAATGTGGTTAATTTCCATCAAATAGGAGCCACCATGTGTTTCTGTCCTATATCATTCAGAAGGGAGAATGAAGGTTGTTCAATGGCTCAGAATTGCATGAAAACGACCTCTCTTGCTCACCTTTACATGAGGAGTTTAGAAATGTGGTTAATTCTTCAAAATTCATCCATTTCTATCAAATAAGGGCCATCGTTTGTTTATTCCCTGTATCGGTAAAAAGGGAGTAAGAAGACTATTGAATGGCTCAAAATTGCATGGAAATGACCTCGCTAACTCAGTTTTGCATGAGGATCTCAGAAATGTGGTTAGTTCTTGAAAATTCATCCATTTCCATCAAATAGGAGCAACCCTTTGTTTCTGGCCTATATCGTTCAAAAGTGAGAATGAAGACTGTTTAATGGATGAGAATTGCATGGAAACGACCTTCCTAACTCAGTTTTGCATGAGGATTCCATAAATGTGGTTAGTTCTTGAAAATTCATCCATTTCCATCAAATAGGATCAACCATGTGTTTCTGTCCTCTATCTTTCAATAGGTAGAATGAAGACTGTTCAATTGCTCTGAATTGCATGGAAACATCCTCTCTTGCTCAGTTTAGCATCAGGATTCCAGAAATGTCGTTAGATCTTGAAAATTCATCCATTTCAATCAAATAGGAGCCACATTTTGTTTATTGCCTGTATCGGTCAAAAGGGAGTAAGAAGACTATTGAATGGCTCATAATTGCATGGAAGTGACCTCGCTAACTCAGTTTTGCATGGGGATTCCAAAAATGTGGTTAGTTCTTGAAAATTCATCCATTTCCATCAAATAGGTGCAACCATGTGTTTCTCTCCCGTATCTTTCAAAAGGTAGAATGAAGGCTGTTCAATGGCTCAGAATTGCATAGAAACATCATCTCTTACTCAATTTAGCATAAGGATTACAGAAATGTGGTTAGATCTTGAAAATTCATCATTTTCACAAATAGGAGCGACAATTTGTTTATTGCCTGTATCGGTCAAAAGGGAGTAAGAAGACTGTTGAATGTCTCAATTGCATGGAAATGACCTCGCTAACTCAGTTTTGCATTAGGATTCCAAAAATGTGGTTAGTTCAGGAAAATTCAACCATTTCCATCAAATAAGAGCAACCATGTGTTTCTATCCTGTATCTTTCGAATGGTTGAATAAAGACTGTGTAATGGCTCAGAATTGCTTGGAAACATCCTCTCTTGCTCAATTTAGCATGAGGATTCCAGAAATGAGGTTAGTTCTTGGAAATTCATCGATTTCCATCAAATAGGAGCCACTGTTTGTTTATTGCCTGTATCGGTCAAAAGGGATTAAGAAGATAGCTGAATGGCTCATAATTGGATGGAAACGACCTCGCTAACTCAGTTTTTCATGAGGATTCCAAAAATGTGGTTAATTCTTGAAAATTGATCCATTTCCATCAAATAGGAGCCACCGTGTGTTTCTGGCCTGTATCGTTCAAAAGGGAGAATGAAGATTGTTTAATGGCTCAGAATTGCATGGAAACATCCTCTCTTGCTCAGTTGTGCGTGAGGATTCCAGAAATCAGGTTAGTTCTTGAAAATTCATCCATTTCCATCAAATAGGAGCCACCGTGTGTTTCTGGCCTATATCGTTCAAAAGGGAGTAAGAAGACTGTTGAATGTCTCATAATTGCATGGAAATGACCTCGCTAACTCAGTTTTGCATTAGGATTCCAGAAATATGGTTAGTTCAGGAAAATTCAACCATTTCCATCAAATAGGAGTAACCATGTGTTTCTGTCCTGTATCTTTCAAAAGGTTGAATGAAGACTGTGCAATGGCTCAGAATTGCTTGGAAACATCCTCTCTTGCTCAGTTTAGCATGAGGATTCCAGAAATGAGGTTAGTTCTTGGAAATTCATCGATTTCCATCAAATACGAGCCACTGTTTGTTTATTGCCTGTATCGGTCAAAAGGAAGCAAGAAGACTGTTGAATGGCTCATAATTGCATGGAAACATCCTCGCTAACTCAGTTTTGCATGAGGATTCCAGAGATGTGGTTAGTTATTGAAAATTCATCCATTTCCATCAACTAGGAGCCACCGTTTGTTTATTGCATGTATCTGTCAAAAGGGAGTAAAAGACTGTTAAATGGCTCAAAATTGGATGGAAACTACATCGCTAACTCAGTTTTGCATGAGGATTCCAGAAATATGGTTAGTTCTTGAAAATTCATCCATTTCCTCAAATAAGAGCCACCATGTGTGTTTCTATCTTGTATCCTTCAGAAGGGAGAATGAAGACTATTCAATGGCTCAGAATTGCCTGGAAACGACCTCTCTTGCTCAGTTTTGCATGAGGATTCCAGAAATGTGATTAGATCTTGAAAATTTATCCATTTCCATCAAATAGGAGCAACCATGTGTTTCTGGCCTGTATCGTTCAAAAGGGAGAATGAAGACTGTTCAATTTCTCAGAATTGCATGGAAACTTCCTCTCTTGCTCAGTTTTCAATGAGGATTCTAGAAATGTAGTTAGTACTTTAAAATTCATACATTTCCATCAAATAGGAGCCACAGCTTGTTTAATGCCTGTATCGATCAAAAGGGATAAAGAAGACTGTTGAATGGCTCACAATTACATGGAAACGACCTCGCTGACTCAGTTTTGCATGGGGATTCTAGAAATGTGGTTAGTTCTTAAAAATTCATCCATTTCAATCAAATAGGAGCAACCATGTGTTTCTGTCGTGTATCTTTCAAAAGGTAGAATGAAGACTGTTCTATGGCTCAGAATTGTATGGAAACATCCTCTCTTGCTCAGTTTTGCATGAGGAGTTCAGAAATGTGGTTAATTCTTAAAAATTCATCCATTTCAATCAAATAAGAGCCACCATTTATTTATTACCTATATCGGTCAAAGGGAGTAAGAAGACTATTAAATGGCTCATAGTTGCATGGAAACGACCTCGCTAACTAAGTTTTACATGAGGATTCCAAAAATGGGGTTAGTTCTTGAAAATTCATCCATTTTCATCAAATAGGAGCAACCATTTGTTTCTAGCCTGTATCGTTCAAAAGTGAGAATGAAGACTGTTCATTGGATGAGAATTGCATGGAAACGACCTCCCTAACTCAGCTTTGCATGAGGATTCCATAAATGTGGTTAGTTCTTGAAAATTCATCCATTTCCATGAAATAGGAGCCACCGTGTGATTCTGACCTGTATCAGTCAAAAGGGAGAATGAAGACTGTTTAATGGCTCTGAATTGCATGAAACGACCTCTCATGCTCAGTTTTGCATGACGATTCTAGAAATGTGGTTAGATCTTGAAAATTCATCCATTCCCATCAAGTAGGAGCCACCTTGTGTTTCTGGCCTGTATCATTCAAAAGGGAGAATGAAGACTGTTCAATGGCTCAGAATTGCATGGAAACATCCTCTCTTGCTCAGTTTTCCATGAGGATTCCGGAAAAGTGGTTAGTTCTTGAAAATTCATCCATTTCCATCAAATAGGTGCCACCGTGTGTTTCTGGCCTGTATTGGTCAAAAGGGAGAATGAAGACTGTTTAATGGCTCTGAATTGCATGAAACGACCTCTCTTGCTCAGTTTTGAATGAGGATTCCAGAAATGTGGTTAGATCTTGAAAAATTGATCCATTCCATCAAATAGAAGCCACCGTGTGTTTCTGGCCTGTATCGTTCAAAAGGGAGAATGAAGATTGTTTAATGGCTCATAATTGCATGGAAACATCCTCTCTTACTCAGTTTTGCATGAGGATTCCAGAAATGAGATTAGTTCTTGAAAATTCATCCATTTCCATCAAATAGGAGCCACCATGTGTTTCTGGCCTGTATCGTTCAAAAGGGAGTATGAAGACTGTTGAATGGCTCATAATTGCATGGAAACTTCATCTCTTACTCAGTTTTACATGAGGATTCTTGAAATGTGGTTAGTTCTTTAAAATTCATCCATTTCCATCAAATAGGAGCCACCATGTGTGTAATATCCACCCTTTTTCTGTAAACCGACATAGAGGCCAAATCGTTAGTTAGAAGATAAGACAAGGCCCATAAATAAAAGTACAAAAAGAAAAGATGTCGGTGGACCAAAAAGACCCTGGTCAATTTAGTTCTAAGGCTTTGAGATTACCAAGAATGTAAGCTAGGGACATAAATGTCATTAAATATAAAGACCAAGGGCAATATGGTCATTAGATAAAAGAGGCTAAA
>JANTPZ010003111.1:0-12165 GCA_025593235.1 Vachellia pachyceras
GAAGCAGAGGTAGAAAGACGGGCTAACGCAGAGAGAGAGGCAAAGGAAGACAGGCCTAAGGCAGAGAGAATATCAACAGAATTAAGTCAAGCTAGGGCACAGTTAGTTGCATGCGAAGAAAGACGTGATAGAGCGGAGAGAGGTGGAAGAACAAAGGCAAGCTAGGGCCAAGAGAGATGCGGAGGAAGAAAGAAGGGCTAGGGCTGAGACAAAGTCGGAGGAAGAAAGATGGGCCAGGGAAGAGAGAGAAGCAGAGGTAGAAAGATGGGCTAAGGCAGAGAGAGAGGCAAATGAAGAAAGGGCTAAGGCAGAGAGAATATCAAAAGAATTAAGTCAAGCTAGGGCACAGTTAGTTGCATGCGAAGAAAGAAGTGATGGAGTGGAGAGAGGTGGAAGAACAAAGGCAAGATAGGGCCAAGAGAGATGCGGAGGAAGAAAGAAGGGCTAGGGAAGAGAGAGAAGCGGAAGTAGAAAGATGCGCTAGGGCAGAGAGAGAAGCAAAGAAAGAGAGAAGGGCTAGGGCCGATAGAGAGGCAGAGGAAGAAAGACATGTTAGGGCAGAGAGAGAGATGGATGAAGAAATAAGGGTTAGGGCCGATAGAGAGGCAGAGGAAGAAAGACATGCTAGGGCAAAGAGAGAGGCAGAGATAGTAAATGGGGAGACATTGTACAAGGCAATATGTCCTAACAACTGGACTAGGGAAAAAGCATTCCTAGATGAAAACCCTTGTGTCTTGACTACAAAAGTCACTTCTTCAGGCAAAACAGCACTTCATGTGGCTGCGTTGTTTGGGCATGTGTCCATAGTAGAGGAACTGGTGAAATTAGTGCCTTCACAATTCCTAGAAACCACTGATGACTTTGGCAATACACCTCTTTTAATTGCTACAGTCACCGGAATCACTCATGTTGCAGAATGCCTAGTGAGTAAAAATACCAACATACTTGGCATTCCAAACTCAACAAATGAACTTCCTATCACACTGGCCTTTCTTAATGGTCATCAAGAAATGGGACGTTACCTTTATTCTAAAACTCCATTACAATACCTCCATCCAGAGAACGCATCTCTGCAAGTTGCTATGCTACTTCATTGTTGTTTGCAAACGCAATGTTTCGTATCTAACTTAATAATCAGCTTCAGTCGATTTATCTTTTATATTCTATCAATGTTTATATGTTCGGTGATCCTGGTTTTACTATGATAAGCAGATATTGCTTTGGACTTGCTTAATCGATGCCAAGAATTGCTTTTTGTGTCTGATAAAGAGGGTTGGAAGACAATTTATGGTATAGCAACCATGAACTCTACAATTCCCAGACGAAATGAACTTGTATTTTGGAAAAGATTGATCTTCGACAGTAAGTAGCCCTATTTTCATAATAACATGTAGATTTCGTTTTGTTTATATTTTATGCTCTCCTTTGTTTAGAATCTAGAGCGCATCATTTGTATGGTGCAAGTAGACGAAGCCTAATTTTGCGTGTAAATGAAATTCTATCATATGTATATCGGGAACTATTATATATATATATATACACACAGATTTGTTGGAGACTTATTAGCAATTTCATTATCTGTGTGTTTTTCTTTCTGTAGTACGTGAAAATTAATGTTGCAAAAAAAAAAAGATTATACATTTTAAATTAGAACATGGAGAATACCCCATGTCTGATTCCTCTTATTAAAAGGTATAGATATAAATTCAAACCCAAGACTGGATCATGATCGTTTACCCATCCAACGAAAAGACACAAGTGAAAGAGCTCAAGAAAATCGTACAGGGCCAGGTAAGTATGCATGTGAATATTGTTCATCATGTTTAATTCAAACTTTTTATAAAAAAGACACGAAACAAAACTTTCGTTAAGCATTTTCTTCAATGAAAAGCACAAGTTTCTTAAACTTCGAAGCCTAGGTCTTTTAACTTTTACTCTATAAGAAATATCGTTTTTATATTTACTTAATTATGTATCAATTGTTTCCTCAACTTTCGAATGCACAGGCTGGATAACATTTTCCCTGCTAGTTGCTGCAGGGCATCGTTTACTACAATGGGTCATCTTCTCTACTTATAATCGTATAGGTTGGTATATAACTATACATATATATATATATATCTTCCCAAAATTGCATGCTTTCTTAAGATTTGACTTGTCATCAACTCAACTAACCAAAATACACTTGTGTTGCATATCAACCCAGGAGTTAAGAAAATACAGGAGTTGAAGTTGCTGCATTCACAAGCAGATAAAATTCTTGACCTAGTTTGTGCGAATGCAAGCAGAAGCGACCAAGTGAGTGTTATTGCAGATGCTCTATTTCTTGCAGCTAAAGAAGGGAATGTTGAATTTGTGCTTCAGATATCAAAAGCGAACCCAGATATTCTGCTAATTGGGGACAGCTCTTGTCAAAACATTTTCTTCTATGCTGTTAATAATCGACAAGCTAGGGTTTTCAACCTTATCCATGGACTTCGCTTCAAGGATGTCGCAGCTACAAGCAAAGATATTGATGGAAATATTTTGGTACATGTGGCAGCAACACTAGCTCTTGCGACCGACATTGCAAATGCAAAGAGAATTGCTATAGTTTAAGGTTAGATAAGAAAAGCGTAATATACACATTTCTGTAATTAGGATTAAAGGGTAGACCTGTAAATTATGCAATATTATAAAGCCCATAAATAAGGAAAAATATAGAGAAAAATGCCTAAAGGAAAGAAAGATAATAATTGACTAAGTCCCTAGTCTTAAGGGTTCTAAGTAAAAATGACTAAGGGTAAAATGGTCATTTAGCCTATATGATAAGGGTAAAATGGTCATTTAAATTAAAAGACTTAGGGCATAAAATGTCATCAAATAATAAGGACATTTTAGTAATTTGGTCAAAAGTCAACCAAAAAGTCAAAGTTAACCAAAAATGTCAAAAGTCAACCAAGGGTAAAGTTAGATTAAGAAAAAGTAGAAAAAGTGATGGCATTTTGGTGATTTTGGCAAAAGTAGAAGAGGTAGTGGCATTTTGGTAATTATGAGGAAAATAAGAAAAGTAATGGCCTTTTCGTAATTAAGGGATTTCGGAGCTAAAGACGATTGAGAACTAATTATTTGCGGTAACACGAGTTCTCAAATGCCGGAGACCCAAACTGAGAAAAGTTTAGTTGGGTCATAAAGTAATTAATAAAATTATTACCCAGTATCCGATGCGGGCAGTTTCAAAGTACAGAGAACAACAATGCCCAAAAGCCCCGAAAAAGTATTTTCTTAGAAAGTTTATTACGGAAAATACGGGATGAATTTGGAGGAATAGAAAGGGCTAGAGTATCAGGAAAAAATATAGAATTTTTCCATGCACTTAAGTCAAATTGACCGCCGGGAGCCCGTTTTACGGTGTTGCATGCAAATCGAGGAATCCTGACGAATTACAAAGAAAAACTGGAGATGCTAAGGGCTAGAACATGAATCCACCTAGGCAAGGAGGCTTAGGGAATGGCATCACGTGAGAGTTAAAGTCTCCAGAAAAGTGAAAACGTAGTTACTCGTGTAAAGATTACTTTACGGAAATGCGTGCCACCGGATCAAGTAATTGGATAGACAGGGGCCCAGTCAGTCTAACCAAACCAGAAAGGTAGTCTGAAAAGTCACTTTTCAGCAAGCAATGGGCCAAGGACAAGTGGCACAATATCCATCAAGTATTTCAAGTCTTGGTCTCTAAGTTTTAATATCATCCACACAATGTTCCAAGAGACAAATTAATTAGGAAACTCCCTCTCTTTCTCTTCCAAAACCCGCCACCCTCCCTCTCTCTCTTAGATCTGAAATTCTCTCCCTTCTCTCCAGCCAAAAACACCATCTTCAAGCTTCCAAGAAGAAAAAGAGAGCTAGCACACACGAGGAAACCATTCAAGTTCTCCAATCTTCATCTTTTCTGAAGCTAGCAACCTTCTATTACCTTCCTCTTGAGTTGTTCCTTGAATGAGCCTCTCTTTTGGGAAGAGGATGGCTAGAATTTCAAGAGTCTAAAATGGAAAAAAGAAGGTTTTAAAGGTGGTAAATGGTTGCAAGTTATTTTTTGAGTAGTATGAACGTTATTGTTGGTTAGTTTGTGTTGTTGTAAAATTTTGGGAAGCTCAAGTTTATGGGGAGGTGCTGCCCAAATTTATCTTGGTCTAAGGGAAGGTGTGTTTGAGTAGATCAAAGTTAAGAAAAGAGGCTTTGGAAGTAAGGAAACACATGGTTTCATGAGCAATTGAAAAACCCTTCATTTCCTTATTTTTGCTGTTTTCGTCTAAGCTAAAGAAAAAATAGAAAGGATGTGTTTTTGAGTATTTTGATGGTTCTATTAGCTTCAAAATGATGTTTTGTGTATGGTAAAGCTAAGAGATGGATTTTAGAAGCCTTAAGGGCCATAAAAATCAAGTCTTGAACTTGTAGGACTCTTTGAAAACCAAAAGAGGGTTTCATGCATTTTTGCAAGTTTTATTGCATCTTGGTGATGGCATGTTTATATGGATGTTATGCCATGATTTTTAGGGTTTTAAGATCCAAGAGCACTTTTGAAGTGGGGTAAAAGAAAGCAAAGAAAAGGTTGCAAAACTACTAATCTCCTTTTATGTTTATCAAAATGAGTTGTGAATGTTACATGAACTTTTATGATGAGTGAAGTGCATGATTTGTGTATGAAATGTGACTTTTGTGCTATCGCCATATGCATATTCAAGTGAAGTTTATGTGTCACATGTTTATATGTTCATACACATGCTATAAAGTTATGTATGCACATTCACAATATCTTGATTATGTGGTTTTGTTATTGGGATTCCCATATCTCATTCCCCACCAACTAACCATGTAGGTGGAAGCTCAAGCAAGGGTAAGGAAAATATTATTGATGCATGAAGAAGTTGCTCCTTGCTTACCTGGTTTTTGTGTAAATATTGAGTTGCTAACTCTCTTTTGATGACGTTGTTGTTGTGGTTGTACTCTTAAACCTCTACACAAAGTAATATGTGGATGTGTGATGATGCATACATAAAATTGGACTAAAACCAACAATGAATAGTAAGGGAATAGTCATGCATGTTAGAAAAGAGTTAAGGAACCAAAAAGAGGTTTTGGTAAATTTTAACAAAAATTGGTTTTCAAAGTTAAGGGGTTCCAAAGGCCCTGAAAAATGCATCTGCTTCACGTGGTAAGTAAAAATAGCAAATGAGCTCCAAATGGCTAAAATTTTCTATTTAAAAACTACACATCTTGAGCTTTAAAATGATATAAAGTTTGCGAAATTTGGATATGTATTTTGAGAGATATGAATTTCCAAAGTTTAAGGTAAAAACTGGAATTGACCAATTGGATAACAAATGATTTTAGAATAAACTGATTCAAATGGGCAATTTTTAGGCCAATTAGTATTTTTCTCCTATAGGTAACTTAATAAGCTAAATTTAGAAATTGGAATCACTCCATTTTGATTTTTCTAAAATTAATTATAATTTTTCAAAGTTGGGCCATAAATCTGGAAAAATGCCCCGTGAACAGTAACAACGTTTTTTTCGTTTTTGAAAATCCAAGTTCACAATTTTGGGTCAAATTTTAATATCTCAGGCCCAAGAGTGGTTCAAAAATGATCTCATATGAATATATAGGGGAAAATAGGATGTGTTGCAAAAAGACATGCATTATCCTTTTTTGTGTTTCTATATGACATGTTGATAATGATTAACTACCGGGAATAGGAATAAATCCAGGAAGTGGAGAGTTTAGTACCTCCTACTATTAGGGGTGCTTGAAACAAGGATGGCATGTTGGCAGAAGAACTATTTCGAGAAAGTCATAGAGACTTAATGAAGCAGGGAGAGAAATGGGTAAAAGCCACAGCATCTTCTTGTTCTTTTGTTGGTACCCTAATTGTTACCATCATGTTTGCGGTAGCCTTCACAGTGCCTGGAGGAAATGATCAAACATTTGGGTATCCGTTATTCATCAAACAACCGTTTTTTAAGATTTTCATATTCTCAACTATATTATCACTCATCTCTTCTTCAACTTCTGTTCTAATGTTTTTAGCAATCTTTACGGCTCGCTATTCAGAAGAAAAATTCCTTAAATCCATACCCACAAAGTTGATGCTAGGTCTTTCATCGCTCTTTATCTCCATTGTTAGCATGATGATAGCCTTTCTCTCTACCATTCGTCTCATTTTGAAGCATACAAGCTATATACATGGGGTGTCCTTCCTATCATCATGCTTGCTATCGTTCCAATATTCCTTTGTGCTGTCACAATTCCCTCTTCTTGTTCACACTGCATTTTCTACTTATGGGAATATCTTTAATAGGAAAGTGGAGATGTGGCCTTGAAATGTACATGGGAAGTGATCACTGTCCACTATGTGTTGCTAGCTAATGAATATATCTTCTCCAGCATTTTAATACGATTCTGATCATAAACATAATATAATATGAGGATATTTTAGAAATATTCATGATTCGATTTTATATATTTTCCCTTTTGAGATTTAGCAGTACAAATTATGATACTAAAATATTTTAAATTAACATTTGAAATCTATAAATGATGCTATCAGATAATTTTGGAAGATAGGAAATACCAGATATAGACTAGGAAAAAAAGAAAAGAGGTTCAAGAGTCATTCCGAAGCATCAAATCACATTCCTAGTATGTCACCCTGTTAGAGTTATCAATTATCATGTTGTTATTTAAAGGCCACTGACAGGAAGCTGCAAGTTACGCACCAATAAATTTCACTAATAATTGGCTTATGACTATTAGCATGTAATTATTAATATTACTCTGAAATTTTGTTAATATATAAACTAATAGAACATTTTCTTAAAAAATTCACTACAAATTATTCATCTTTAATATGTGTATACATTTCTAAACACTTTCACATGATATACATATTTATCTTTCGTCTGTCCACACACACACACACGTGAATTTATCAAGAAGCTGTTAATTGCCACAATTACCTACGCCCTATATTATTATGTTAATTGGTCATGTTTCTAACGCAGGAAACGTTAAGATGTAAAGGCGAATGGAATAAGAAGTGGCATGCATAATAAGTTTTATGTTTGTCAACAAAAATATTTATGAACTAAAAAGATTATTTGAATATGTTCCAAGTATTATGTGTTAGATTAGTTCGCATTATAACCTTTTGAGTTACATGTAACACAGGTGCCTACTATTTCGTGTATGAGTTTATAAAAATATTTGACAACTCGAAAGCATGAAATCCAAGTAGGTCTAAAATCTTGTATATTAGTGTAAAGTGTAACATTTAGAAAAATCGATGGATTAAATTATATGTATTTGGAAGAGATTTCGTGGAGGCTCAGGCAAAAGACTGAGTTGTTGTACGTGCATTTCGTTCTAGTTTTTCTTGAAGTGCGATATACATATATAATTGATTTTTTAGTGTATGATAATAATTTACAATGATTCATAGTTGTGATTTGCATGTGAGTACTTCAAAGAAATAACTGGCTACTACCCCTCGTTTTTATCGTAACAGATTGAGTTGATTTTAAACGCTTCTTATGATTAGCATGCCCTGATCACTAAATAATACTTGAAATGACTCAAATAATTTCCATGGGGTGAGCATAAACGAGTGGTCTCATTAACCATAAGCTCAAATGATAATGAAGAATGATGTTTAGTCCAAGAACGATATAGTGACTTGGTGATGACAAAGGCTGAGTTAAATATGATAACGGCAAAATTATAAATGGTGGAAACGGCAGGTACTATCAAGACCACAAGATGGAGTTAGCATATTATTGTATTTAAAGAATTGAATTTTAAATGAGTTAAAACTATACAGTATTTTTTTAAAAAAATTAAAATTGTAAAATTAATCGACTTCATAATATAATAAAATCAATAAATTTTAAACCGTAAAAATTTTAAAAATATATCTATTCGATTTTTTTTGGTTTTATAAAAGATTTGTTTTGGGCAAATGAAAGTGCTTAAATAATTGTCATGTTACATCTGGGCATTTTGGCCAAAACAAATATAAGGGTGTGGTTTGATGGTCAACTAATAGTTGAGTGAATGGAAGTAAAATCTTAAATTTTGAAGGAGGTTTGTGCAGCTTACCCTTCGATGAGCCATGTCATGGGGCAATCAAATAAAACTAAGCTAAATATAATATAGTAGCACTAATCTAATTCGATCTCTTCATAAGCTTATATTTAATAATTCCTAAGTAATTTAATGTAAATAACGAATTGACTAAGAATTATCAAATGTGATTTTTCTATCTAATTAAACTAAATGAATGCACTTAAATTTTATGAAATGGATGTCCTAGGTGATTGAATCCACTAACATTTTTTGTCCAATTTTAATATTAAATTCTTCCTTTAACTAAGCACAAGGACTAGCAAAAACCCTTACTAATCAATATTTCTAACTTTTAAATTTAATCTAAACATAGACTCTATTAATCAATTAGGAATATCATAGTACTTAACTCATGTTAGATTTATAAAAGATTTTCTTTACCTCCAATTAATTCCTAGAAACTTAGCAAATCAATTGATTTCAATAGAATAAAAGAAAGCAATTGAATAACAAAAGTGCTAAAGTTCAATCACAGTTCAAATTACCAATCTAACACAAGTATCATAATTAAATTACATCAACCGATCATAATCCCCTTCCATATAGTACCAATCTATGAGGTAGTGTTTTTGGATGATAGAATGAAGCCCAGCGGCGTCAGTCTTGTGGTCTCCTGCGTGTCAGGAGTTATTGGCCTATTGGGCTCTTAGAATGAATGAATGAGAGCTGCAAGGATAATGGTCGGGTGGCTGGAACAGTAGCAATGCGTGAATGGTCTCCAGGCGGCGTGAAAAGATTAATCTCCAAGGCGTGTGAATGGATTAATGGGTTAGCAGCGTCGTTATTGTGCATGTTTGGGATCCCGTTTTCCCACACAAACCAAGAAAAAAAGCATCTCGAAGTCTGTAAAAAGTATCTCGAAGTCCATAAAGGCATCTCGAAATTCGTAAAAGCATCTCAAAATTTGTAAAATCATCTCAGAATCCGTAACTCCTTTTTCCCAATGGAATTCCCAAACACACACATTCTCCTCTGCGTGAATGAATGTGTTGGTATATACACACACACCCCCAAGTGAATAACTAACCTAACAATAACAACAATAATAAATAAAATAATATAAAACAAAACAAAACAAAATAAATGGATTATAAGTTTGGTCTTTGTCTGCATTTTTTTATTTTTTATTTTTGGATTTATCTTTTGATCTCAATTTCTTCCAAAAATACTCTTAATTGATTTTAATTACATTAATTATGATTAAAAACCCAAGAATAACGCTAAACTTGATAAAAACTCAAGAATAACACTTAAATCCCCTAAAATGCTACAAATTAATTTTATAAAATCCAATTAGTTGACCCTTTTAGTTTGATGTTCTGCTAATGATCGACTGTCACGTGCATATTATGTGTAAGTTTTGACAATGCTACTTGTTAATGAGTTTAATAATAGAAGCATAACTTGATTTTGATCATTATTTGTTACTGCGAGTATTTGAATTTTATTTTATTTTTTTGGTGCACGAGTATTTGAATTTTAACCACAATGACAAACCATACCAAGTTACAATCTTCAAAAGAAAAGGCTAAAGTTTCTGCAATAGTATCCCAAAGATCAAAATACATGCCTGAACTCATAGGCTTCAATTATTGATTTGCCTTTACTATAACACTTCGAGAGATATGTAATAAAAGTTTTAAAATGATGTGATGTGACTCCGTTGCTCATTGATGGAGGAAAGGATAAAGCTTCAAGAACTCTAGTTGGGACAGTTTTTTCGCATATTACCTTACATCTCATTTAACAAAGTTCTTGTTCATATAATAAAAAAGTCTTCTTATTAAATATTTTAAAAACAAAAAACCAGTGAAATTCTTTTAGGGAAAAAATCCACAAGACGCGCGCAAAAAAGTATGAATTGTTCAAAAAAGAAAAGGATTGAGATGATTCGTTGGAAAATAACTCAAGCAAAGTACATATTCTATTTATGCAGTTAATACACACACACACACACATTATCTGGTGTGATGGAGCCAATTGGGTACACAGGTTTAAGATACATAAATATTTTATGTATCCAACACCTAAGGTATTTTAATTTTTCACGTACATCCAGGACTTTAAAATTTTTTTTATGCTTCCAGCATCAATGCACAAAAAATACTTTAGGATGTTGGGACTGAAAAAATACTTCAAGGTATTGAATACACTACAAAATACTTGAGGTTAGTGGACACACCTTATAGCCCGTTTGGCTTACGGAATTCATAGGAATGTAATGGAATGTAATGTAATATAATAATGTTTACATAACATTTTTTGGTATGTTATCAACAAATCATGAAATGAAATTCGTATTTTATCTATAAAAAATAAAAAATGCTAAATAAACTTTTTAATTCTATTAAGACTAAAAATAAGAGATATAAATGTCTAAACACTAATTTATGAAAGATACAAATACCCATATGTTAATTCATACAAGTTGTATTCCGGATTATATAATGAAAGCAATGTAATGGGGATTCCTTAATTTAATGTAATATATTGTAATCAGAATTGCATTCAATTGCATTAATATGCCAATCAAATAATGTAATCAATAGAATGCATGGATTACATATAATCATCTTTCATGTAATTGAACCAGACGGACCATTATAAAATACTTCACAGTATTATTTAAGCCGCTTCTCCGAGGTTGCAGAATTAACAATGATGTAGCCAAGAAGATACCTCGCTAGTTAAAATTACAATATGGTGATCAAAAGATTAATTTTTTCAAATTTAAAATTATAAAAGTAATCTACTTTATAATATAATCAAAACCAATAAATTTCATATCATAATTAAAAGCTTGAAAAATATATATTAGAATTTTTTTTTGTTATATAAGAAGAATTTTTATTTTTTAAAAAAACAAGCATTTAACATTTAAAGAACTCTTTTGTTAATTTTGGTCAAAACAAAAATTTACGAGTGTGCTTTTTAGTTTTAAGGGAGGTCTATATATGTTTTAAAAATAAAGAGACGGTCTGCGTAATTATCAAACAGGAGAGTCAAAGTATTTTAATCAAATCGTTATTGGTAAAGCAAGTGCTTATAGATGGACGCAAGGATAAAGTTTCAATTACAGTTGAGACAGAGCCTTTTGGCATTTTATCAGTGTATATCTCAATTAAACGTGTTCATACTTAAAAATTATTTTGCACCCACTGAGCCAAAAAATTCGAAAAGTACAAATTATTCGAAAAGAAAAAGTATTAAGATGATTAACAACTTAAGCAAAGCACATATTCCATTTATATATGCAATATATATATATATATATATATTTGTCTCTGTGGATGTGTGTCTATAGGTTTTGTGAAGACTGATCAGTGAAGCAGATCAGAGGTCGAGTTGGCAAGTGCATTTTATTCTTATTTGTGTGCTTGCATTTTAGTTCGGGTCTTGAGCCTTCAAACTTAAGTGGAATGTGTGATTAAACATTATGTGCTTGCATTTTAGTATTTTTTTAATACAATATTTTATATTTAAGTTAAAGATAAGCCAGACAAACACACATATTTGGTTTAAATTAAAAATAAACCGAGCAATAAAATTTATGTTTGCCAAAAAAAATTCATATTTTTGTATTTTTTATTTAAATTATTTTGCTTAAAAGTTTATTTTTAGTTCTTTAATTATGGCATACCATTAATCTCATTAACCAAACAAAACCGACTGAACAATATTTTTGGTTAAAGAAACGAACAGTATTAAAATTAAATCACGGAAAACACAATTTATGATCTTTTGAGAACTAAACTGAAAGTTGAGGTAACCTTAGATGACCCGACGTATAATCTAGCCTTTGGTTTTTCATGGGAGGCAGCGCACGCATAAATACACATGCGATTTTCAAATTATTTGGAGAAGTGATGTTTTTTAATAGTTTATGATATCGAATGCTTCTGAAAATTTACTTTATGGCGCTGATGGAATGAATCCCTTCATGTCATCCCAAAGAAAAGGTAGTTAGGATACATTTTACAGAGGGTTTCCACTGCTATATATCTA
>JANTPZ010003112.1:0-20808 GCA_025593235.1 Vachellia pachyceras
GGATTAGTGTGCCAAAATTATTCTGGGTTATTTCGACGGCCGCGAGGAATGTATTTTAGCGCCAAAGATAAAGGAGAAATGATGTCAATGATCTATAACTGGCCAGCTCAGGAGGTATTACATTAATGTTGGAAAACACTTGCACTTCTTATCTGTTTGTTTAATCATTGCAAACGTAGGTGACTGTTATCCTTATATTTCTTCACTTTTCACTTCTACACACCATCCTTCAAGATAGTGATTTGTAGAATTATTGATACTTAATGAATTTTGTTCCTATAAGAATGCTAAGATATTGAATTCTTATGGTAAAATTTATGAAGTTTGCAATATTTGAGGGATTGATGAACAAAAGATAAATGTCTTGGATTTGTAAATTTCTCTTATTTAGCATCTCATGAAAAAAAAAAATCTTACCAAAGAAGCCAAAGAAGTACACAGATGTAGAGTTTTCTAATTATAGTTTTTTTTTACCCAGATTAATGCATCTGAAGATATTTATTTTTGTAATTGTGGACTTTATCTAACTTGCAACAAAATGAGTTTTTTTTTCAGCTGCTATGGGTGCGAGATGTAGTAATTTTTTTAAATATGTGGTACAGGTGTTATAATGTACGAGATAAATAATGGTTACTTTATAAAATCTGTCAAAATAGAAATCCAAATTGATTAACATGGGTCTAACATTCTTTAACTCTTCTAAAATTAGTTGAGAGCAATGTATAGTAGTGCACACAATGTTGTGTAACCTAGGAATTTTCAGTCTTGTTGAGTTAATATGGTTTAATTTCAGATCTCCAACCAATGTGGTTGGAGATGGGGAGTGGGCATACCCTAACGCACCCAATTTGTATGCAAACCAAAATTTCAGAATAGCAAATAATACCTAACTGTGTGGCAGGTAGACATGATCGTATTGACAGATGGCAGTCGTATACTTGGCTTAGGTGATCTTGGAGTTCAGGGAATTGGGATACCAATAGGAAAACTTGATATGTACGTTGCTGCCGCTGGTATCAACCCACGAAGAGTAGGCTTCTATTTCTTTGTCCATCTGCTGTCTGTCAATCTGTCTTTTTATATCTCAATTGTGTAATGTGTATTTTGATGTCTGTGTCTGCTGGCATGTTTGGTTTAATTTGTAATTCATCAAAATGTTAACATACTTTTGGTGGCAGTTAACTTCAGGCTTCTACCTTGGTGATCTTTTTTAAAAGCATTCTTAACATCTAAATCATGGATGAGATGACTTGTTTGAATATTTGGCACTACAAATTTCAATTTTGTTAGCTATCATTTATTTGAATCCATAGTAGTTAGAATCTTACGATTCACGATTCGAATCTTACGATTCGATTCAAATATTGAGGAAAACAATTCGACTCCCATGGTGAATCTTTCCTTCACCGAATCGTATGTTGTATCTCACGATTCATGATTTGAATCTCACGATTCACGATTCGAATTTCATGATTCGATCCAGATATTGAGTGAAAAGATTCGACTTCCATAGTGAATATTTCCCCATTGGAATATTTCACTTAAGAATCGTGTGATGACTGCTGTTTCATTAATGCAAGATGAAGCGGGCCTCTTCCTTCCGTGATGTGGGAGGGAAATTGCCGCAATAGTAGCCTTTTATTCCTACTTATTTCTGAAAGAAATTGCATATTTTTGCTGTAAAAAACCCCTCATACTACAGTGCAATCTATATCTAGCCAATGCCCATCGAAACTTCAAGTTTCCTATTGTGTGTGAATTGATTTTTTGCTTTGCTTCCACCTCGTTTTCTGTACAATCAGATCTATTATTTTATTCATTTCAAAGTTTCACCTATCTAGTCCATACAGTAAATTTTATAACTATTTTTTTTTTGAAGTTTGTTTTTCTCCACCCTATTTTACTTTTCTATGCTGTTAATGGTTCTTTTGTGGTTGTTATTTTGATGGTAGGGGCATGATGACTCATAATTTTTATGAATTTATGAAATAGAAATTTTTATTTGATGTCTCTTATGTGAAAAATTATATTCATACCATATTTAACAAATGATCTTGAATCTTACGATTCACGATACGTTTCGATTCACGATTCTCAAAATGGGTTTTCGATTCACGATTCGTATCTCGATTTCATAACCTTGTTTGAATCTATCCAAGTTAGTTTTAGCGCATGCAAAGCTCAACATGAGTTGACAACATATTCATGATGTTTTGGCTGCAATAGTAATACTATTTTAGGTGAAGCTTTATCTTGAAGCTTTGTTTTTTATAACTTGTGTTTTTTGATAAGGCCATGATCTCTATTATAAACTATGCTATATGGTATTTCTGTTCATGACAGATTCTTCCAGTCATGTTGGATGTTGGCACAAACAATCAAAAGCTACTAGATGACCGCCTTTGTGAGTAAAACCGTGTTCTTGTTTATACTTTGTTATCTTCACAGCTGTCTTTCATCCCATTCTTTCATTTTACTGAAGCCTTATGTTTTATTTGTAAAACTGAGGGATATGTCATGTTTATCATTATCTTACATTTATGTTTTTGCTGTTTAATGATACTTCCTTGGAGTTTAAGGCTCTTGTGGATTGTGTGCATTTTGAAATTTTATGCTTCCATAAATTTATTATTCTTCGAATTAGATCTTCAATAGATGTGGCACTGATCATTGTTTGAGCAACTGTCTTTCTAGCTTCTAATCTATTTATATTGAAATTTTGAATGAATTAGTGAAATACTTTAATTAAGAATATTGATTGTTGTTTAAAATCCTAACTTGACTGCACAGAGTTGAATAATTGCTGACCTGTTGTATTGTTTTTTGGTTAATTTATGTCATTTTATTTATGGTTTTATCTTTGCTTTTGTAATTTTCTTCATTAAATATGCGAACCATATAGAAAGCTATACTTCCAATTGGGTTTTGAAAGATATAATATTATGACATTGTGTTGTTGTTGCAGATTTAGGACTTAGACAGCCTAGGTTGGAAGGTGATGAATATTTATCAGTAGTGGATGAATTCATGGAAGCAGTTCATGCTAGATGGCCTAAGGCTATTGTACAGGTTTGTATTTTTCCAAAATATTGTTCCCAATGTTCAATCTACATTATGTTGACTTTGCAACTTGATGATTGGGTTAACTTTGTCAGTTTGAGGATTTCCAAATGAAGTGGGCTTTTGAAACCCTGCAACAATATCGTAAAAAGTTTTGCATGTTTAATGACGATATACAGGTGAGAAAGTGATATTATGTTTTGCTAAATGATAAACTCTAAAGTTTTTTCCCCACATTCACTCTTCCTTCTTGTCCTAAAGGGAACTGCTGGTGTTGCACTTGCTGGATTATTGGGAACTGTGAGAGCCCAAGGTCGACCATTGTCTGATTTTGTGAAGCAGAAGATAGTTGTGGTTGGTGCTGGGAGGTACTTGCAAGACTTGGTTTAACATGTTCCATTTCATATTTGGTGCCCAGTCTGTTTTGTTGTTTTATTGGTTTCTTATAGTAGCTGTCTTCTGACTTGTACATGTAATGTCTGGCATGCAGTGCTGGGCTTGGTGTTCTCAGCATGGCTGTCCAGGCAGTTGCAAGGATGGTGGGGTGCAGTGAAATGGCTGCCAAAAGTCAGTTCTTTCTGATTGATAAAGATGTAAGCTTCTGCAATTTTTACTGACACTGTAGTCCTTTAAGTAGCTGCTTTCCTATTCCGTGAGCACGCTCTTTATCAGAATGGATGGTTTACTTATCACTGCCCTTGCAATTTTTAATTTTAACTGAACTTTGCACCTAAACAGTTGTCATAATTTTTTATTATCTTGTTCTCTATATTAATACATATTTATTTCTCATGTTAAATGGCTGAAAAACAGATTATTCTGTGACATCATTTTTTGGATGCTGCTATTTTCCTATAATGTGACGTCTGAATGCAGGGTCTTGTCACAACTGAAAGGAGCAATCTCGATCCAGCTGCTGCACCATTTGCTAAAAGTCCAAGAGACATAGAGGGGCTTAATGAGGGTGCTGATATAATTGAAGTGGTAAATATTAAACGATTCATTGAGAAAAACTTCAATGGCTTCACTTTAAAGTTTAACGATATTGAGCAAACTTATATTAAATAAGAGGGCTCAGATCTCAGATGCTTGGCTGCAGCTATGCTATTTTACAAGATAATGCATACTCATTTGGATACCTATTTTAATTGTTGATCCCGCTGATCTTTAGGTTAAGAAGGTTAAGCCACATGTTCTTCTTGGATTGTCAGGGGTTGGTGGTATTTTCAATGAGGAGGTAAATTCCTTCTGGAAATAAAATAGTGCTTCTATCATGTCTCAACTTTCTGTGGTGAATGTTAAAATGTAAAATGTAATAGACACACTTGAAATTTGTTTTGTATTGGCAGCTTATGGTTCAGCAATGTGGATTTTACTACAATTGAATTTCTTAATTTTAATGGTTGAGATTCGACTCAGGTGCTTAAGGCAATGAGAGAATCTGTTTCGACAAAACCTGCTATCTTTGCCATGTCTAATCCCACCATGAATGGTTTGTTTGCACAAGGCTTATCAAGCACTCGTAATTCCTTAATATTGTCAATGTTTTTAATTTTGACACTTGTATTAAACCATTGGAACAGCTGAGTGCACTGCTGCTGATGCCTTTGAACATGCTGGAGAAAATATAGTTTTTGCCAGTGGAAGTCCTTTCCAAAATATAGATCTTGGTAATAATCTCTTGTTTAAATGATTGATTTTTACCTTTGAAACTTGAAGCTTCTTTTCTGAATCAGATTTTCCTTATTTATGAGGCTATATAGGCTTATTTTAGCTTGATTTTCCTTGTACAATAAATAGCATAATAACCTTAATCCTCTGAATAAACCTGGGTGCAGGTAATGGAAAGGTCGGCCATGTAAATCAAGCAAATAACATGTACCTGTTCCCTGGGTATGTCTTGTTGACTCAAGTTCTTCCATGAATCATACCTATCCGTGAAGACATTGATGTAGTTTAGATGCTCATCTTTCATTTCAGGATTGGTTTGGGAGCTCTTCTGTCAGGTGCTCGTCTTATAACTGATGGAATGTTACAAGCAGCCTCTGAATGGTATGTGGTAGAACATTTGAACTCTTATGATCGTATCTTTCTCAGCCCCAGGTTCTTGGAACCAGCATTGACTGAAGTTTGAGAAAATTGGTGTTTGATTTGTATAAATCCTAGCTTGATAGAGTTTCAGGTTCCAGGGGCTGTGCTGCTCTTTCTTTATATCCCTTGAGTAGTTTGTCCTTGTAAGTTGTATGTATTTTCTAATGATTTTAATTGATTCTTTTTTATCTCTTGCGTTTCTTAAAACCTAGCTTTTCTAGGGTTCTGCCCTGTGGTGACTTCGAACTTGCTATCCTATGCACCTCACCTAGGCAGCCCACTCTAATTTTAATCTTAAATGAACTTTCTTCAGCGAGTTTTATGGTGAAATTTTGATTACCTTGGTTTTGTCATTTTGCATTCTTGAAGTTCTTCAATCGTTGATGGGATGTCTGATATGGCTCAGAATCTCGATACCTTCCTTTACAATAAATTGCTGACATGTTGCCATCCTTACAGTCTTGCTTCATACATGACGGAAGAAGAAGTTCTAAAAGGAATCTTGTATCCATCCATTAATAGGTAATATTTTTTGCTTTGTTATTTTGTGATATTTGTTATCTCTCAACTCTTCTTTTTTTTTCCTGTCGCTTTTTATCACGTATCAGAATAAAAATTTCAGAATTTTTCTAAACACCCCAAGGAGAGAGTTTTTTTTGTGTGTAAAAAGAGAGTGTTTTTATTTTAGGAGTCATCAGCATATATTCGTCCATATCCTAATAAAATGGTCATAGAGGAGTTATAATTATGTTATATTATGTTGTGCGCTAAAATAGATGTGTGCCTGATATTTCAAAAGAAATAAAAGCAAAAGGAATGAAAAAAAATATATCTTGGTGATTTAATGAGGTGGGATAGTTGATAGAATGGCCTTCCACGGCTAACCATACTTTTCATGCTGCAGTATCCGAAATGTCACAGCAGAGGTTGGAGCTGCTGTTCTGCGTGAAGCAGTTGCAGAAGGGCTGGCAGAAGGGCACGGTGATATGGGGTCCAAGGAACTCTCGCTCATGTCATCAGTATGGAATGCATTTATAGCTCATAAAACTTTAAGATGTATCACTTTTTTTTTTGGGGGTGGGGTAATCCAGCCTCTATATTTTGCATTCTTTAAGTAGAATTAGTATGCAAGATTACCTGCAAAAGGAGTGACTTGATTGGTAAGACATACTTGAACCTCTTGAAGGACCCCTGCAATGCTAGGGGTTCAAGTCTGCTGTAAAGCACTTGTGGGAAGGGACAATTATGAATCCCAAACGAGAGTAGTTGCATACTCAAAAAGGGTTTAGGATTACTCAGCCCCATTAAAAGAGATTCAAAGATGGGGGAAATTTTCCAATTAGACATTCAAAATCGTCTTTATCTTGTTATTTTTCTTTTAGGAAAAACATAAATACAGTTTTTGGATCCATGTTGTCAGGTTCATGGTAAAATTATGACATGGAGAGTCTTTTCTTTCTCTCTTTTTAAATTAACTTTATTAAGGTCTAGTTCTTTTTTATTTAATAAAAGTTTTCATTTGTCTCGTGTAAACGCAACATTTTGCCATCTTGGTTTCCCCGGAATTCCTCTTCCCCTTCCTTACTCATGGCTGCTGCACTACTTGCAGGAAGAGGCTGTGGTGTACATCAGGGACAACATGTGGTACCCTGTATATAGCCCTCTTGTTCGTGAGAAATGAGCATCCTGAATTTTCCACAAGATATTTTTGAAGGCCTTGTGAGATCACATAAAATGTTGCTTCGCTCAAGCCTTCTATGCCATTGATTTATAATGTCTCGTCAAATCAGGACTTGCAAGCTTCTGTGAAAATTTTGTAGTTCTTGGTTTGATTTCAGTGATTTCCCATGGATGCGTATAATATTTGAGATGGATAACTTGTTCCCCCGTTTATCCTTGATGACTCTAAATTCCATGGCATCTCTATGTATTGCATTATTACCGGTGGGTTCACAAAACTTTTGGAATCAAGTCTTGTCATCGGTTAGTAGAAACATTGACATTCTAGTACTATTTAATTAAATTACATAATTCATATTTAGAAAAAATTTGGAAAGTCGAATATGAATTGAAGCGATTCATCGCCTGAAACAGGATGGACGACAAATTAAATTAGATATGCCGGCGGGTTTACAAAACTTGTTCTTTTTATATATACAGAGTACTCTTTTTGTTTGCCTAATTGAACAGAAGGAAAGTATCTCAGTCCTTGTACTTTAATTCTGTTTTTTAGTTCTTACAAGGGAAATCCAAAATCAGGCATTTAGTATAAAATAAGTGGTAAATTGCTTATCAGGAGCTGTTAATACCTAATCAGAATTCAGAATGGTAAAAAGATCTGAGATTTTGCATTTTTAAGTTTCTTTTTTATCACTTTCCCTTGTAATTTATTTTTGTGTTTTTTATTTGTTTAATTTATTCCGTCCGAGACATTCTCAATGGTTAATTTTCTTGAGAACCAAACAAATCCGTTCATTCTTTCTTCTAGAAGTGCGCATGTAATGCTAACTGAGCAATAAGAAATTATAAAATCTGCACAAACCTTTTACTTTTAATGGATTAGGAAACAGTAGTTTGTTTAGCCAATTGTGCAACTTGACCAATTGAAAAGGAGGTCAACATTTTTTTTGTTATACAAGGAGGTCAACATTTGAAGGCTCTGCACCGTAAAACTTTCCCCTTTTTCCAAGTATAATACATCATTGGCCTGCAGGCAAAATAATTATTTAGTTAATAAATATATATATTTTCAGTTTTAATGTATCATCACATCATCTAGAAGAGTCAGTGAAAGCAAAAAGAAAAAACATTTATGAAAAACGTTCACTCCTAATCCCTCTGATTAAGAGCAATGTACTATTGATTAATTTCAAATTACGCTTCTTAACGGATATTTACATAACAAATTGGACACCGAAATGCTTCTATTTTTTGAGTCAAATTGTTACATGACGTTTTTCTTGCTAAAATATAGTCGCGGCAAAATTAGGCCACCTGATTCTGAATCTGAATCTGAATCTGAATCTGAATCAGAATCATTACGGATCATGACGCACTACAGCTTTCCTTTTTTCTTTCAAGTCACAACTATGGGGCTGAGGAGCTACTGAAGCCAAATCCTTGTTCCTTTTTACTTCTCAAGCTGCTTAAATATCAAACGTGTCTCAAGTATTTTCTACATATCTCTTTGCCCAAATGTCAGAGTTTGAATCTAGTTTGCGAAAACCATTTATTTCGTTTACCGGAAATAATCCTTCATACCGCCCAGTTTCTGCATCAATGGCGGAAACTGAAGAAAGGTACTACTACTTCTGCATCTTCGTCTTCCTCCCCATTTGAACAAATCTATTCGCATGTTTATAATATCCTTTCATTTTTTTCACTGCGTATATCTTGATTTCGTAGCATTGCTGCATTGATTGTGGTTTCAGGTATGGCGTTGTTACCGGGGCGAACAGAGGCATAGGGTTGGAGACTGTGAAAATGTTGGCCTCCAATGGAGTCAAGGTGGTTCTCACGGCAAGAGATGAGAGGAAGGGCCTCGAAGCCCTTGAGAAATTGAAAGCGTTTGGCTTCTCCCACCTTGTAATTTTTCACCAGCTTGATGTGATGGACACTGCTAGTATTGCTTCTCTTGTGGATTTTGTTAAAACCCAATTTGGGAGACTTGATATTCTGGTAAGAATTAAATGCTCATAGTGCTGAATAAATTCATATTTTTCATTCAGTGAAAGGGAATTGACGAATTGGAATCTTGGATGCACCGAATTATTTTCATGAGCATCAATTCCTGAGTAAATCTCCCTTATTAATCGCTAATTATAGCGTATTATGGCTCTTTACAGATAAACAGTAGTGCTTGGAATGAGTTTTTCTTACCTTGGCATGAAAAATCTTTAAAGACAGCGACGGTTTACTATTTGATTGTGTTTTTGCATTTCTGTTCTTGGAAAGTTACTTTGAAAATTGACATAGTTCACCCAAAATAAATTAAAATAAAATAATCAACAATAAATTTGTTTGGAATATATTTTCTTACAAACAATTTTCTGTAGATCTCTTTAGAGAAAGCTTAGAATAAATGAAGTTGTTCATTGTTCTAAAATGGTAGGAATTATCACAAAAACTTACGGGCCTTTTTCTGGTTGAATAATCCCTGCGACTAGTGTTTAAATCAAAAGTGAGATCTCTGCCATCCCCATCCTTCAGAACTAAATTAAACTTTAGTACAAAAAATGACGCTTTACGCTTTATTCCCACATCAAGCTCCAAAAGCTTTCATGTAAGATGTGTTAGAGATGATAAGAACACTATTCATTGGAGACTTGACAGGTTATACATGTATACACGCATATTAAAGAACTGAGAACTATTTCAGAACAGTACCCAAACAGGATAGCTTGTGTCCCTCTTTTCCGCTTCTAGTTAGTTACTGACCTTCTTGTAAGCTCTGAAACACACGAAACCACTTTAGACATGGAATGCCCCTCGGCAGGCCAAGCTAAGGCCTCTGTTAGCTCAATTATTTATCTGCGGAATGAATGAATGAATGAACTGAATCTGATCATGCTGATATTGATACAAGCTAGTTGATCATTCTGATGTGGGTTATTGGGGGGTCTAATATTTTCAGAGTTCATTAAAATTAATTTTGTTTTTTCATGTTTACCCTTTTTCTTTATATGAATGACAATCAATGTTTTGCAGGTGAACAATGCAGCAATCTGTGGATTAAATTTGGAGGAGTTGGTTAGTCAGTGAGCTTGTTTTCTCTACTCTAACTGTTTTATTCTTCTATATTTGTATAAATCACCTGAAAAACGATTGTGTTTAATTATCCTACAGGGGGCGGGCCCACCTTTTAATTGGAGAGAGCTGGCTCAAACTTATGAGTTGGCTGAGAAATGTCTGCAAACAAACTATTATGGTGCTAAGGAAACAGCGGAGGCTTTTCTTCCCCTTCTTCAGTTGTCCAATGCTCCAAGGATTATTAATGTCTCCTCCCAAGCAGGGTTATTGAAGGTACATTACATATATTATATTAATTTCTCAAACCTCTCAAATCTGCTTTCTATTCTGAATTGCGATTTTGGTTTTCCACTACAGCGATGACTAATTTTGGTGAATGCCATTGTTTCAGAACATATCGAACGAGTGGGCGAAAGGGGTGCTTGATGATGTTGAGAATCTGACAGAAGAGGGAATAGATGAGGTGCTTAAAGAGTTTGTCAGAGACTTCAAAGAAGGAAAAATAGAAGCCAAAGGATGGCCAACTTTTCTGTCTGCTTATATGGTTTCAAAAGCAGCCATGAATTCTTACACAAGGATTCTGGCCAGACGCTACCCAAACATGTGTATTAATTGTGTCTGTCCTGGATTTGTAAAAACAGACATGAACAGAAACAGTGGTATATTATCTGTGGAAGATGGTGCTACTAGTGTTGTGAAATTAGCTTTGGTCCCGAACGGTTCACCTTCTGGCCTCTTCTTTGCTTGCCATGAGGTGTCCAGCTTTTGAATCATACCAGTTTGCATCACAGTTTAGAAAATGTGGATCTTTGCTGCCATTTTTACCCATCTCTTCTTTCTTTAGGTGAAAATTTTTACCCATCTCTTCGATAGTCACATTTTGTTGCATCACAGGAAAGATAGTCTATTTTTAAATATTTTTTATAAAGATAAAAGAAAATTTGGACCTCCAAGTCACCACTTAACTTACATTGCATCTTTATCACCTGAATGAATTCTAGATGGTGCAAGACATTACCCTTCTTTGTTATGTTAAAAGGGTTTAAATTTGAACCGCTATTTACATTACACTACACACAATCCTATTCTTGTTAACTAAAAGCATTGGCTATTCATTTTCATGATATAAAAAGATGAGGTATTCAATATTTGGCTTGTATTTATATTATCATTTCTCTGGTGATTAAATAATATGATCGAAGGTTCTTTTTTTTTTTTTATTTCATTCTATAGTACCTGTATAGAGAGGTTGCTTGGTGGGTCAAAATTACTAATCATGAACATTGGTAATTACCCTTTGATGTGCTCACAACGCTTGTCCCCTTTCGCTTTTTGTTGAGGTATGACTAGGAAAAAGCTTAGTTGAACTTTCTTTTAATCAGATCATCACAAGATCAGATCACCATTATTGACTTTTATTTACCTAAAACCCTCGGCCCTTTGGGTCAATGCTGACAAATCTTAAAGGGAGAAACTTAAATAAATCAAACTGAAATATACAAATTATGATTTAGGCCTATAATTTTTTCAAATCCCTTGTAAAAGCCTATAAGTTTTATTTGGTATTTTTAAATTTTTGTAATTTTACTTATATATCCTTTTCTTTTCTCTCTATTTTGGTTTAACCCTTTTACTCTTTGCTATTTTTTTTTCAGCTTTCCTCCTTGCCCTATGCCTTCCCTTTATTTCTTAATATTCTTTGGAATGTGTGCACAAGATAATTCTTCTTCGCTGTAATAATTATTAAGATGTTAATATGCTTAGTTGCTCGCTTATATACTAAAAATAATAAAATAAATAAAATTTAATAAATAATAAAAATTCTGAATAAAATAGTAAAGAAATTCAAAACATAATAGAAATATACAAATTATCATTCAAAACAAAATTTTTGTATAAACCTTTCATTGCAATTTTTTTTGCAAAAATTCAAAACAAAATAACAATTTAAAATCTAGGATTAAAAAAGAAATTATCAAATATACTTTCAATATTTTATAAAGTCAACTAAAAAATTAAAAGTTGAAATCCCAATAATTCAAAGAGGCATAGTTTTGATATTAGGGTGAAGAGTATTTGAGAATTTATAATTAAAAAATTGGCAACGCATATATGCCTTCAATTTTTGTTTTTAATGACAAAAGGGTATTATGATATTTTTAACGACATTCATAAATCACTGGTAAGGCATATAGGCCTTATTAGATATTTGATAAAAATGTAGATCTAAATTAAAATTTTGTATATTTCGACTTGATTTAATAAAGATGTTTCCAATTTTAAAATGTTTTGAAAGATGAAAGGCGTATGGATAATGAAAGAAAGTCTCAAACATCCCACGCAATTTAAAGATATACTTAAAGAGATATAGAAAAGAGGCCAAAGCATACTAAAAATTAAATTCAGACTTGTAGTGAATGTGACCTACTCTATAATCTTTAATATAAACCTATTTAATTTTTTAAGGATGATTTAGGAAGCTAAATAACCCACTTAATATTATATCTATTCTAAATATTTATATATTATTAGATTATATATCACTATATGAAGGACCCTGAACAATATTCAGCAAAAAGCAAAAAAGACTATGGGCACAATAACCACGTTAACCCAAATAAAGGTCACATTACCTAAACATGATGTCTTAAATAGGATGATACCTGAGTTTAGCAAAAATCCCATATATATTTTTTTCAGTTAAATACATATATCTTTATATTGAAGACAATCCTATTCAAGACATTTCGAGCACTAAATGTGAGCACATATCCAAATAAGGATTCAAATCTTGATTCATATACATTGCAAGTGATTGATGATCTTTCTGTTAGATTCAATCACTGTTGTTAAATCCCATGTACATTTTCTTGGTAAAACAATTCCATGTTTATTTTTTTTGCTAAAACACTCGTGTCATTTTATTGAAAGCAATCATGTTAAAATACTATAGATACCTTTCCTAGTAGAGATTTGAACTTCACCCTATTGTGATGGATGATTCCCTTTCTTTTTGTTAGAGCTAACCCGTTATAAATCCCATGTATATTTGTTTCAACAAACAATATTAACTGTTTGGCAAATAGTTGCAATCAATTAAAAAAACATTTTTATATAAGTCGAGATAAAATTTATCTTACATATTTACATTGAATTGTTTAAAATCACTCAAAGAGGTTGTCCCATCGGTACCTCGCTACCACCGTAAGGTCTCCTCGCGGGGGGTCTGGATTAGTCTAGGGCGGGCAATGAATCCAGGATACCGGATGGTTTATAAAAAAAACAGAGAAAAGAAACCCTTTTGTTTTTTAAACCAAGAAAAAACAGCCTGTTCTTTTTTTTTTTTAAGTGTTGGATCAGAGTTATTTTATCACAAACTCTAATCAGATTGAGTGGATCTCACATGATGAATCAGAATAGAATTAAATCTGATAATAACACTGAATTTAACACAGTGAGATGGCCGTATGAAATTTAAACTTCAGTTTTGGTAGAGGAGAGTCGTGTGACACAACAGAATAACCGACTTTTGCTTTAGCCTAAGCGCCCAAAGGTTGCACTTAACTTGCATCTCAACTCATAATTAAATAATGCTATTTCCATATAAAGATCAGATGATTTTTGTTGGGAAATTAAAGAAACTAAATACACTTAATAACTAAATCCTTAAAAACTAATACCGGGCTCGTTTCTAACGCGATAGAGAAATGTTTTTACCATTTACGATATAAATGTGTGAATGAGATTATCTCGTTTTGCAGAAAATATTGTTGAACGCACGTTTGATTTTTTTAAATGCATTACAAAACATGCCCACTTACTTTGTCGCTAGTCGCTACTTGTATATCTATCCTTCCTTCCCTTTTTTCTAATCCCCCCCCCCCACTTCCTTTCTTTCTCATGTTTTTCACAGTTGTCCACCCAACACCAAGCAACTGAAAGACCGGAACTTCAACAATAAGTCCGATATTGTGAATTACGGTCCTGATGATTGTTCTCTTTTTTCAGAATTCTCAAAGCACACATACATATAAATTAACGGTAAATATACAAGATATATACATATATAACTTGCTTGACTCGGCGGGTCACCCGGGTCTATGGCCAGGCCGGCAGTAGCAAAAGATTTTATTCTATGCAAACGCCTTGATAACATACAGAACCGACAGTGGGATTGATGTACAACAGGAGGCAGGCATAAGAGAACAACTTAGTTTCAACAAAAAAAAAACAAAAGATTCTTATTTCGTAATGACGTGAAAATACTTGCACGTAACAGAGACCAAGATGGAATCTACGTACGTACGCAATCAGTGAAGAATGATTATTCCAAGGGCGTGGCTTTGTCTTTATCAAAGAAGACACCAGTGGGACCTGTAGGGGGCACGAGAGCTAATCTGAGGATGTGTTCAGCAGCTTCGTCAACAGTTGAGAATCCGTAGTTCTGAGTCATGTCAGTCTTGACAAAGCCCGGAGACACCGAGTTAACTCGGAGACTCGGGTAGTTCTTGGCTGTTAATCTGGTGTAGACATTTAGGGCTGTTTTGGCCACTGTGTTGGCAGGCGTCATGGCTGGCCATCCTTTCTCATTCCATGATCCTTCTTCGTAGTCCTTCATGAACTCACTCACCACCTCGTCCAATTTCTCTCTTGTGAGACTCTCCAAGTCACTCAGTACCTCTCTCGCCCTCTCATGTCTTATGAGCTGCGTCCAAATTCGTCACAAGCCATCAACGTAACTGAATATTCCGATGGAGCTGAAAGCGGAGAATATATATATATATATATATATATATATATATAAGATGAAGTAAGTAGGTAGGTACCTTGATGAGTCCGGCAAGAGAGGTGACGTTGACAACGGAGGCACAAGTGGATAATTGAAGCAGAGGAAGGAGGGCTTCAGTCACTCTCACAGCACCAAAGAAGTTAGTTTCAACGCATTGCTTTGACATCTCCACATTGCATTTTACTATTTCATCCCAATCTACTTCCTCCCCACTAACCTGTACGTACGTTCGTGACACCTCATTCACGTCGCACTCACAATATACTAATCTCTATTATTGCTCTAGTTAATTAGTCTAAAGTGATCATGATGATGAGCTTACTTTTCTGAACAAAGCCTCGCCATTCACTGGGCCCGGGCTCACACCTGCATTGTTTACCTTCACCAAAGCTTTATGTCAAGCATTTATATTGAAACATAACATTATATTACATATACTTATTAGTTGAACCATATATATGTATACATGTTTCTACCAAGATGTCAAGTTTGCCAGAGGTGGTGGAGATGAATTGAGCTAAGGAAGCAATGCTTGAGGGATCAGTAACGTCAAGCTGATGAAACAGCACAGAGTCTGAGATGCCAATCTCTCCTTTGAGCTTCTCAAGTGCTTCCAAGCCTCTCTTTTCGTCTCTGGCTGTGAGCACCACCTTCACACCTCTTGTGGCCAACTTCTTGCATATTCCGTACCCAAGCCCCTTGTTAGCTCCTGTCACTACTGCATACCTACATTCTGATAACACTTTTTTTCCTTTTTAATTAAAAAATAATATTGGATTTCATAATTAATGCAATATGCTTTAATAAAAAAGAGGGTTGAGGAAGCTGATCATGTACCTTTTTGCTTCTTCCCCCATAGTTATGGCCTGGCTTTTGGTTTCTGCCCTCTCTTAGCTTCTTACAATGACGCTCCTGCTACGTACAACTTCGCGTCTTCTTTACTTTCTTCTAAATTTGATTCCTGTACGTGCGTATTTATTATGCATCCAGTACGTACAATCAATGAATTTTTAATCATGTATAATATTATTAATGGCCCATTTGTCTTCCTCAATCATGCACGATTTGAGAAAATATATTAGGTCATGTTGAAAACAAGAAGCGATCGTTATTTTTTTTGCATTATACATCGAATCAAGGATAAATTAAACATATTATTGTCCCGCTCTTATGTAATCATTTCAAGGACCACACGACCATATTCTTTTTAGACATATCTATCGCTCATAAGATTCCTACTTCTCTGTCTTCGGAACAAAATAAATTCCCTTATATCTCCCCGATCGTGCCAACAGGCACTTGATTATCTTTTCCGACGCGAATGGTGAATATCGGCTATGGCACTTCCATGAAAATAGACCATAAAATTATAATATAAATTGTCCTTTGTTTATTTGTTTCATCATGTGCAGTGTATAGTTTACAATCAAATTGAGTTTGGGGCCATTCAGATAAATATAAACCGTACCCTTTACTTTCGATGTAAGCTGTCTCTTTATGTGACAATCGATCAACCCTTCAACTGTAAAATAAATGATCATAAAGTTGTCTCATTGTGTGGACCCTAACCGAAGTTCATTTTCCCAAGTGAGACCCAATACAAATTCTTGGGAACTACAAATTGGTGGGAACAAACTGGAACCATTGGCTTCTCGGATCGTCCAAACAAGTCGACTCGTCTTCTACACAGATGCATTCTTTTGTCACAATTCTTGAAGAGTCTGAGTCCTTGTGCAAGCACAATCGCTTACCATGCTGGTCCATGGTGGCCAAGTGAAGCTTTGAGAGTGACACGGACCTCCAAGAACTACTCTTCATGCTCTGGCAATTATTACCATCAGACACAACAACAGGAAGCCCTTCACCTGCTGAAGTTAAGCATTTGTTGGTACCACTTAAGAGGATCTGAGATCCATCTTCATGAACCCATCTGTTGATCTTGTTCTCACAACTTCCCACTTCAAGCTCATTCTTCTTGTTAACTCGCACACACTGCCCACTCAGTGGGTAGTATAAGATATTAGCGATGGGAAGTTTGGAAGTTGGGTCTGCATTATAAACAAGTATAGACCCAGTTAGATTATAAATTGCATAAAAGATGGATCTGCGCACACATCATTTCAATCAACTACGCACTCTATTTCTAAGTAAATCAATTAATTACAATAATGGATAGTTCACAAGGTCAAGAGGCATATATACCTTGATTCTTCCTTTGAAGGAGTTGGAACATTTGAGTGAAATTTGGGAACCTGAGATGTTGCCAGGAGGAATCCATGACACCAAATGTCTCCTCAAGCTGAGCTTGGTCCTCTCTTAGGTAATAGCCACCTTGTAACGCCCAAAGGCCCCAATCCATGTCTCTCCCGACAAGGTAGGTTTGGAGACAAGTCAAGAACTTGTTGTCTGCTTCAGTGGAACCTTGTTGGTCGAACCCAAATTCTGTGAAAATCAAAGGAAAAGCATTCTTGCCAATAGTAAGGAACCCAGCTCTGTAATCTATGCCTCCGATGGTTCTGGCACAGACTCTGTTCAGCGGCTGCTTCGTCCAGATATCTTTCAGCTTCAGCGTTCCAATTCCGGACCATGAATACAAATGAGTCTCAAACACCAATTTGTTACCCAAATTTAAGTTAAGAGGCTTTTTCTTCAAGAATTGAAGCTCAGTGTCGTAGTTCAAGCCTGAGACAACCACCAGCACATTTGGGTTCGCCTTGTGAATTGCTGTTGCTCCCTGGCTCATATAAGTGTACCAGTCACCCACGTATTGACGAGGACCATGTAGTTCATTCCTCAAGCTCATTGCCACCACCTGTTGGCCAATAGCCATTATCAGTTTCTAATATATCAAATCAATATTTAATAGAAAAATTAATAAACCATTTATAAGAAAATAAAATATTGATAATCCAAAGGACATTTACTGTTAAATATTAGAAACATGTATTTATTTAAAGAAAAAAGATTATACATGAAGGATTAGAATTTAACATTTATTTATTTACTTACTAAAATAATATAACCATTTGATATATATCCAAAAATATTGCTACCATGTTTTCAAATTTTAAAGTAAAGTAAGATATAAATATTTATGAAATAAAAGTATAAAACTAATATTCTATCTGTAGTAAAAAAAGGCATTGAATTCATGGCAATATTCAGTGAGCGTGTAAAAGGAGGGAAAGAGGATATGCAACAAGGTACGTACGGCAGAACTATTGCTGGAAAAGCGTTGGGCGGCCAAAGTGAGGCCCTTCACCCACTCGTTAGGATCGAAGTACCTATCATTGAAGAAGCCATTCTCATCGTCATCCCCGCAGCACCATTTGGGCTCACTCACGTGATTGTCCAGCAACACCTTCACCTTCTGATTCCCAAGCTCCCTCACCACTTCTTCAAACGCCTCCACGTGCGTCATCTTCACCGCCCACGGATTGTTCTTTCGAATCCCTTCCACCGCCTCCGGAATGTCCAGTTCCTCTAGGGTTTCTCCCACATTGCGATCCATGTAACGAGTCCACATGTAGATCGCATACGTCAGGCGCACGCAATTGAACTTGTGCTTCACTGTTTCGGCCACTAGCTCCTTCAATGGCCGCTTGTCCAGGCCTTCTGGAAGCATCGGCTGAAGGTGGCCCGCCCAGTTGCCGCACACGAGTTTGGCTCGTTCGCCATTGGAGTCGTCCACAATCCATCGATTTCGGGTTGAGAGGGGATAAGCATTGGAGCAGTGAGACGTGAGGAGGGCTGAGAAAGCGACGAAGAAAAACAGAGCAGATCTTGATGTTCTTGCCGCCATCATTGAAGCCTGCTCGATGAGGATTCTCATGAACGAGTGGTATGTGTGCTTTAAATAGAGATTTTGGAATCTCAAATAACAGAATTTCCGTGTTTGGTTCAGATTCTTATCGGAATCCACGTCTGTTGCTCGTGGGATGTGCATAATTGTAGCTTTTAGGGTGATTTTTCGTTCCTCAATGTCTATCCAATACATGCAAACTTGAAAATAACAAAGAGTCACTTCTAATTTCAATAAATTAAAATACGTTTGAATTACCCAAATTTTAATTTGAGTTGTTAAATTTAACAAATTATTAATCATATTATTTAATACAATAAGAGATTTAAAAATTGAATTAAATTACCTCAATACCTTTTAGGTATTAAAAAATAATTATGTTTAAAAAAATTAACGCGGCAGACATCGAAATGAAGGAAGTTATTTGGATATTTATATTTTGTTCATTTTTTACCATCAAAATCCTTATGTTCTTTACCTTCACCGTCTCTCTTTCCCCAGTGTAGACTCTCTAAAATCATTGATTTACTCTTTCTCATACTATGGATTTTAGTTTTAGTTTTTTTTTTATCAAAAATTGAGCATTATCACCACTAGTCCTTGGGTTTTGGAGATATTTCCGAAGAAACACAAAAGGGCTTAACGCATCAGTTTCTCCGAACGATGAACGATTAGACCCACCACCAAAAAGAGTAGAAAGATCTTTGAATATAATATAACCCGCTTTACCAATGGGTGCTTGGTAGAGTTGGCAAGGTTACTACCAGCATTCCTCAGGGCGAGGGTTCGAACCCTGGAGAGTGACAGCCGTGATAATTAACGCAACCTCAAAGAGATTGTCCCATCGGCACCTCGCTACCACCGTAAGGTCTCCTCGCAGGGGGTCCGGATTAGTCTAGGGCGCACAATGAACCCAGGATACCCCATGATACTGGATGGTTTATACCAAAAAAAAAAATATAACCCGCTTCTTTCTTCAGCTATCCTGCTTAGGTTTCTAGCTACTCGAAGTGTATACACTTTTTTTTTATAGAAAATCATTACTTGATTGAATATCGTTCTCATATATATAGTTTTATTATCAGGAAATTGGTAGCAAATATATAAAATACATGAATAAAACCCCTCAGAAAAATTGCAGAATGTTGATTGGAGTGGATACTCACAAATAAATTTAATAAAGAAATAAGACTTGGGAACGCAAGCTCAGGATTAAACAAAAAACATGCAGGGAAGAAGAAGACATATTTGTAATAAAACTGTAATATATAGCTTTGATCCACTCATGGACGCCATAAAAACCACTCCTGGACGCTATTTCAAGAGGAAGCATATTTAAGGTCTTAATATTGCGTTCAATTGGATTTGGCATAAATGAAAGATGGGGTGTAAAAAAACAAGTACAATGACAAAAAAAATGAATATGCCTTCGATTGTATAATATTATTTTTGTTTTTTAATAAATAAGGGGTATCGAGATAATTTAACTCAATTTCTAAATCTCTTATTGTGTTAGACAACCTGATTAATGATTTGTTAAATTCAGTAACCTAAATTAAAATTTGAATAATTCAAATGTCTTTTATTAAAATTTTCCCTTAAATATGTGAGGAATATTTTGTTTGGTGAATTAAAAATTTAAGTGAATTGAGTTTTTGGTGGCTTACCAGATATTGGATTATCTTTAGGATATGGTTATGAAATTAAATTCTGTAAGCATGCATCTGTTTCCAATTGATTAACCATATCGGTGACATACACAACAATAAAGACAAGCATATGATGACAGTGGAAAGATTACAAAAAGGGAGTCGGCGAATTATTACGGGACATCAAATAAGGCAATCCCTTGTCTTCAGTGAGACTCCACGAGATCTACTCATGAACTGATTAGGGGGGTGGGAGAAAATGGTAATTTACCGAATTTAATTATGTCCATGCCATGCTTTTAAATTGGAGAACCGCAAGACCCGCAGGGTGGGAACCAGTTTCGGTGCATGTCGTGATATTAGCGTATCGTCCCCATCATGCGAAACGCAGCGTTTCACTCACTGATCCAAATTTCCCTTCGACGCTCTGCTTCAATGGTCCCTGCTTCAATATTGTTGCGGCGCCGAATCCTCGTCTTCCTCCATCCCTCCTCCTTCCCCCAAAATCGCAAAGCCCTGTCGGAAAATCAATCCGTCGTGGAAGCGCAGGGAAATGCTGTCCGAGCTCTCAAAGCTGCCGTCGTAACCACCTCTGCGTCCAAGCAGGAAATCGATGCCGCCATTGAGAAACTCAACAAATTGAAACTCGACAAGGCTTCGATTGAGAA
>JANTPZ010003113.1:0-16194 GCA_025593235.1 Vachellia pachyceras
AAAATTACAAAATATAAGCAAAATTTTTATCCAATATTGTGAGAAGGAATTTCTGTCACAGACAGTAATTTTACACACCTCAACAAGGGTGAGGGTATTTAGGTTAGGAGATAATGTTGGCTTCATACCTTTAGCTGCTAAAACTTCGTCAGGTGTCCTGGAAGAAATTTGGGGGGGGGGGGTGGTTGGGAGCATGACAGTATCGTAGGTGTGAAAAATAAAGTGAGTATTACTAGTAAGACAAATCAACTCAGACTATTCTAAGGATGAAATAACTGGACGCGAACCTTGCTAACACAGGCCTCGGAGATAATCTGTCTTCAGGATCACTATGATATTTAAAATCAAATAAGAGTCATTAACAGAGTATATAAATAAAGTTAACTTTAATACTAAGTACATTCACATTGGCCTTTCGTTTGAATCTAAAATCCTTTCCGCTACCTCTGAACGCAAATCACAGCTTCAACAGTGCCTAATTTAAGCATTCCCATAGCAATGGTAGTTACTATCCCAGTCCACTGAGCTCCTATTAACAGAGAAGTGGTTTTGGTAAGTGAAATCATTTCCTCAAGGCATATTGGCCTTTGTAAATTAATTTTAATGATAAGCTACACATTTGAAGCAGAAAATTGTGACTCTTCCATTCTCATGATACAGTTTTCCATAACATAAAAATTAAAGGTTGATCCTTGAGAACTTATTGGAATTTATGATGAATTTATCACTAAGGATAAACTTTTTGGCTTTTGGATATATCTGGTAACCGTATCTGATACTACCGACTGATTCAATTTTGAGCATTTTCGTACTCAAATAAGAGATGACACTTATCCAATGGTTTATTGCATCCAATGATTAACTTGGTATATTTACTCATTGATACTGTTTCAAACATGAGATAATTGAAAATATAAGAAATGCACTACATTCACAGATCCTCACAAGTTGACGTAGAAAAGAATGACAAATAAATACAGCTAATAAAAGAGCAGTAACAGATTTTAAATTTGCAAACAGGAAAAATTACCTTCCACAGGCTTGAGTTTTCGAGCATATAATATTTCCTCATGTACACCAAAGTAGATCTCCTCCAATGTATCTGTTTTCCTCCCTCTACCATGAACTACGGGTTCCAATCTCTGAAAGAGGAGACAGTCATTGAACATCAACGGAAGAATAGTTTGCAGTTATATTCAAATCTTCAAGATTGCAACAGATCAGAGATACAATCGAGCATTGCTTAACTGTTGCGCATTTAAGTTTCTCGATACAAGGTCAGTTCATCTGAGCCAACTGAAAATATTTAAACAGTGGCAATCCATCTTTCAAAATTTCAAATATCCCAATTGATTAATCTGGAGAAAATCTAGAAAAGGTATTACTAAGACTTCATATCAGTTGGTTATAACTTTCCTGTTTATTTTTCATTTAAATTTTCCAACGAATCCTTGAAGTATAAGGGTGGTTAAGCATTTATTTAGAATAAGGATATCACTAGTAGTATTAAGTTGAAATATTAGGACTTAATCACCACAAAAGAAGGCAATAGAGGAAACGAACTTACTTCAATTCTAGACATCCCATCTCCCAAGAAAGCACAGGCATCCTTGACGTGGGCAATATAATTGTATTACACAGCCCGCATCGACTGTTCCAAAAATGAAGAAGAACTAATCAGATTCTAAGAATTCAACTTTACAGACAAAATGCTGACAAACTACACTGGATCAATTTTTTTTTTTTTTTAAAAACACAGAATGTTGGAAGAGGAAACATGGCAAGTTGGACGAGAAATATATAAAAGATACCTGCAATGGTCTTTCGCAGGGTAGGTGCCTACGGGTGGGATGGGCCTAGACCTCTTTCTCCTGTCCTCTCTCAAATCCGCAGAATTAGGAAAGCTGGAGTTAGCTTCTGCTAGCCAAAAAGATGAGATTGGTTATATGAAAGAAAAAACAAGGCAAAGTTGCAGAGAAAGATGGTAACCTTTGGAAGATGAAGAAGGGAGAGTGGGAGATAAGAGAGTTTGCTAATGAAGGATGACATGACCACGAGCCACCTCAACTCCTTTGGCGCCTATCAGCATTCGCTCCATGGAGTGTAAATATCTGCGAGGCATTGTGCCACATGCAGTTAAGAATTACTTTTACGCAAACTAAAGTAAATATGTAATGGAATTTACCTCATTTTACAGAAAAACACTGTTAAATGTACGTTTATTTAGTTTTTTGAGAAGCTCGGTGAAACAATCAAACCAGTTGCCTACTTGCCACTTTACTACATACACATCTCTGAGGCTGGGATTCCTCACCCTACGTGGCACAATCTCAGTCGTTTTCTTATCACGACGTGTACTATTTTTCGGTGCCACCTCACCGACTGCGTGTCATGGACACAAGTAATCATATAAATAATTGATAATCTTTTCACTTATTTTGGCGGGGAGGAGGTAAAAAAAAATAGTCAGTGTAGTGTCATACTTTCCTTTTAAATATTGGTAATTTTCTTAAATTAAAGTGTATATATATACTTTATGTTATTATAAAATAACTTTAACCACCTTATCAAAATAAAAAATAATGAAATTTTTAATTTTATCTAAAAATAATAATTTTTACCTATATTTAACCCATGCACTAAAAATAATAACAAAATTTACATTTCATTTTCTCATATAATTAATGACTTTAAACAGAATAATATTTAAAAAGTTTCACTAACATCGTATACTTAAATTTAAAGCATTACGGTTTACCTTATGTATACTTCAATAGACCATAGTTATTACATCATTATTCATTCCAATTGACATCAGTAGCGCAATCATGGCACCAAAAAAAAAAGGACGTCAGTAGCGCAAACAATTGGTTTTCTAATGGAAAAGTGGAAACACTTATTTTTTTTTTTTCAAACGATTATAAGCGAATAATCGATTAAAATGAGGTCTTAAAATTCATATTATATGTACGCCTTTGAAAGTAGATAAGAATAGGGATATTTGAAGATTCACAGGCGATTATGGCAGACCTTTGAAAGCCTCCCATTTAATAATTAATATTCCATCTCACAGTTGATAAGTGCAACAAAACACGTTTTCTATTATATACGATGTCTTGCATATTTCGCTCTGTTTCTTCCCTATAAGCTTTTGGGTACATTCTCCCTTCTACATCCCCATTATTTAGACGAACAAAACTTGGAACCCAATCAGATATCAAACTACAGAACAGATTTTTATTGCATATCTTCCCAAAACAAATGCAACTGGATTCACCAATCAATAAGCAGCTCTAAAAAGATAGATGCTCATCTTCCTTCAAGAATGCATTGCTTCACTCAAAATATACAAGATCACGGCCTCCACTGTATTCAGGAGGCAACAAGAAACAAAAAGGCATCTTGGTGCAGACTCTGGATCAAATTTTACAGGTACCGTGCGCTGATATCGCAATACCAAGGTGTTGACTGAGGTGACAACAGTGAAGAGTTGCAACAAATATATCAATTGAGTTTGCTGGTTCTTCGTTTCGCTGGCCCGCCAGGAAACAGCTTCATAATCCATCCTAACACCCTTTCCACCACCTAGAAGGATCAATAGAGAAATGTCAATTCCGTTTTGCATTAATGCATTCTACCCCCTTATTTCTTAGCAGCTAATGAGATTACAAATAAAAAGCTGAGTTTCAACATGCATCTCCTTGAAGCTTCACACAGCATATTTTTATATAAATGATGCCAGAAATTTTTAACGTCACCTAATCAAAGTAAAACCTGAACGTAGATGTTACCTCATCACCCTCATCTGCATATGGGGCATTGTCATATGTGGTATGAACGTTTGGTTGTTTCACGGAAGCATGTTCACCAGCCATGCTTTGAGCTGTCAAAAACTCAAATCTTTGCGTCTGGACCTCAAGTTTTCGGGACAACTCCTTGTTTAACTCCTTCATTCAGAACAAGACAATAAAGATGATGAGGTTAATCCGTGAACCAAAATATTACTGCCAGGACGTATTCAAAAACTTGACTATAAAATTTCTGACAGGATGAGCGTGTATTTTTTATTTGTGTGGTTCTGGTTTTTCTTTCATTGCTCTTCTTTTTTGCTGTTTTATTGGAAAATGACTTGTCCCCCCTCTTTATTCTAGTTTTTCTCCTTCCCCCACACAATTTAATTTTATATCCTTCCCATGCCGCCTCTAACTTCTTATTACTTGCAAACTAATGCTTTAAAAGGACCTCAGTGTCTCTTCTTTCACCAACTGAAAACGTTCCACAAAGAACCCAGTAGTTGAGAACTATTCTCACTACAAGAAATGAGATTTTTTTGCTGGTCAATACAGAACCACATACCCCCTCTTGTCCTAAATATAGGAGCTAATTCAATGATTGATGAATGTGGTTTGTTCCTAAATATAATATCTTGATCCATTTTGTTGCCTTTATTTTAATATTTCCCCCCACATTACCCTAATTATGTTCACAGTTTTTCTCATTTTCCTCTCTCCATCATTCTATGCCCTCGTTAGAAGAGGGGTATTTTTAGGGAAAGTGATACAATTTTTACATAATAATGACATACAATCAGCATAACCAGTTTCTAAATCTCTGTGAATTAATTAAGTAGGTCTTAAGTGAGTAATGACTAATCTACCTTCATCCTGGAACACTCAGATGATTCAGATGCAAAAGCCTTCAGCAGTTCTTCTTTCTCCAATGTCAACTGCACATAGAAATGTTGAGAAGTGACTACAATTTGGGGCTATTAAGTGGCCACTAAAACTACGTTCGATCAGACACATGGAAGCAGGAAGAGTGAAAAGAATTAATTCTCAAACAAAGTGGGGAAGGGGGGAGGCATACAATCTAAAATTTACAGGATCACATGCTACCTCAGAAATAATTGCATTAATGTTCTCTATCGTTCTCATCTGATCAGGAGGAATATTCACAGGAGAAGCTCCAAAAGTTGAGCGCCCAACTTCAGGAAACAAGGATAAACCAGAGTAATCCGTAGCAGAGTCATGCATTTCCTCATTGGAAGAGGTTGCAGCACCATCTGTGCTTGCTGCATGATATAAGTAATAAACGTCACCAAAGGTAATTAATATCATCTGGAAATATATCATCTTGCATGTTCCATGCCTTCAGTAAACAAAACATATCAAATTGATATCTATGGAATCTGGGAAACAGGACTAAGTGACAAGATGGCATAACAATTGTCCTTTTAATTTCTCATTTTTAAGCACAGTAATCAATGAGGTATATGTACCTATGTCTTCTGTAGATGTTGAAACATCCCTTTTATTAGTTGAATTTTCAATAGAGTTCCCAGTCCCAGAAGCCTTCCGTACCTTGGACTGCAACAGCTTCTTTTCTATATCAATGTAAAAGCAAAGAATGAACATGGATCCACCAAGTTTGCACAGGACTTCAACTAGTTCACAAGAACAAGCCAAGCAGTAGTCGACCATAATTTACAAAAGGGGAAATCATCTCAAAGGGAAGATAGAATGTGCACAAATAATGAGGAGGATTCATAAAGCCCCTTTACAATAGAAATAGAAATCAAAGACAGGAAAAGCAAATAACTCTTTTAGGCAGAAAAGCTCTTGATCAATCTACATATCAGTTACAAAGGACACCTAAAAATGACAAATAGCCAAGTACCAAAAAGAGGTCATTAGAAAACTCCTACCACATAGAAAGCATCATAATTAATTTTATAGTGCATTCACACGCTAAGATGCTCCAAATTAGGAACTGGCTAGCAAAGTCAAACTGCAGACCAGCAGAATGATGAAAAACAAGATAGGCACATTCTATCTTCTTTCTATTCCAACTCAATTCGTCCTAGTTTTTTCTTCCTACTTTTATATGCATCAAATAAGATGCTAGGCTTACCACCACACCCATAGGCGAGCTAGGAGAAGATTAAAATTTAAAATGACTATAAATATGGTCTAGGCTCAAATGTGCATTGAAACAGCAGTAATAAAACACAATTAAGCCCTGATTACCCTCTTGTAGAGCATTTATGGTTGACTGCAGATCATGGCGATCTTTCTCAAGGCTGGACATTTTCTTTCTGCAAGAATTATTATGAATTGTCATTTGATATGCCCTATCATAATCTTCAATAAACTTAAACCAAGCACGAAAATCAACAAAGGAAGGAAAAACCAGGTAATAGAAAATCAAAGCCATAGGAAAAGAATGATTCTTGTCACATAAATAATTCAAAATCATCCAATAACCAAAGTAATTCAAAATCATCCAATAACCACTTCTAATAGTTGTAAATATATCACAGAACTCACAAAAACTCCATGCATCAGTAACAAAGTTCACAGAGGACAAGTCTTAAAAGGCCACAGAACCTCACTCTTTGGCACAGAGTAATTGAGGGTATGACCCGTGAAAAAATAGGTGAGATAACAGGATTGAAATCAAATCAGTTCAAAGGATATATTATTTCCCCCTCCAGTAGCTTTTAGGAAAATATGAGGAAAGGGGATTTTACTAGATCATTATCTACTTTCTCTTTAAACTGTCCATGCAGCACTTACAGCCATATTGTCTTGATTAGATGGAATAAATGCCTCAGAATTTCATTTTCCAATAATCTTCATTATCCAGAAACTTCTAATTTTGTCTTAATTATCATAATTATTGAAGGCCCAGATTGAAGGAAAGGAGTCATCTCAATAAAGCAAGTCATAAAAACAAATGAAATCTATATGTATAGGAGCCATGATTGAACATAATTTTTGATCCAGCCATCCATGATTCTTTTTGTTCATGAGTGAGAACTGAAGGTACCTGTAGGAAGTAATTTCAGCTTGTGCATTTTCCAATTGCTTCTCAAGCTTAAGCTCACTTGACCTTAGTCTGAGTGCCTACAAAGTTCAAATTAGAATAATTACACCTTATTGAAAAAGGGTACACATTTACCCATGTGCTAACCTTTGCCTGTGTCAAAGTTATAGATATAATATATCTGAATTAGTTTTAAAATTATGGATACATAAAATTAACGATAGGATAATTCAGTGTGGTCCCCAACTCCAATTTTCAGGAAGGTCCAACATCCAATCCTATATAACATGAGATGTTATTCCTTTTCCATTGCCTCCTCTTTACTTAAATTCCATAAGCGTTAAGATCCTTATAACTTTCTGAGATCATTAATAGAAGCATGTTTCTCAACAGATCAGCAATATGAAAAGCAAGTTCATCAGACCAAGAAAATTAAGTACCTTATCCTCCAGACCAATCACTTCAGATGCCAATAACTTGGCACGTTCATCAGCAGCATTACACTCTAGTTGTGCATTTGTGTATTCATTCCTGACAGACTCAAGTTCAATCTGCTGACACAAACGGTTCCATAAATACAAACTGATCAGAGAGGAAACATTAAGAAGAGTGAAACTAATGGAGTCCAATGTACATAAATAAACTGTGGTAATTATGTATTTATGTAAATAGAAATTATTAAGGCAGATTCTAGGAAAATAATTAGGAGTTAATATCAGGTAGATAAGTGGAGTGATTTTAGGATCTACGATTTTCTCTGTTTTTTCCAGATTCTCTAATTTTTCAGATTTGTATTACTCCTGTACAGTATAAGCACCATAAATGCATAATGAAATAATCATTGGACTATTCAAATACTCAGTTGTCCACATGGTATTAGAGCAGGAAGATTCGGGATTTATATTTCTCCTTTCCGTTCGATAATACCCGTGTTTGACTAGCCCCCACTCATTGTTGTCTCCTCCATGGTGACTTCTACTGATGGGTCCTCCCAGAAAGAGTCGAAAAATAATCTCAGGACAGTTGAAATTTGCAAAGATGCTGACTGGGCAAGATCTCAGGATGACAACAGATCTACTTCTGGTTATTGCACATTTGTATAGGGAAATTTAGTGACTTGGCAAAGTCAGAAACAGAGTCGTGGTTAAAAGCAATGCAGAGTCCGAGTTGAGGGCACTTGCTCAAGGAATTATGGAAGGCTTGTGGCTAAAGAGAGTGGCCGAAAAAGCATATATACAAATTGAAGCCCCACTCCACTGACTTTATTGTGATAATAAAGTTGCTCTGAGTATAGCTCTGAATCCGGTCCAACCATGTAGAAGTTGATCGGCACTTCATCAAAGAGAAAGTAGATGGCATCATCTATCTTTCCTATGTTCCAACCAAGCTACTGCTTGCAAATATTCTCACTAAAGGGCTACCTGAAGATACCTTTGACGATTTTGTAAGCAAAATGGACATGAGCAATATCTATAATCCAACTTGAGGGGGAGTGTGGTAATTATGTATTTATCTAAATTGAGATTATTAAGGTAGATTCTAGGAAAATAATTAGGAGTAAATTCGGATACATAAGTGGAGTGATTTTAGGATCTATGATTTTCTCTGATTTTTCCAGATTCTCTAATTTTCCATATTTATATTACTCCTGTCCTGTACAGTATAAGTGCCATAACTGCATAACGAAATAATCATTGGATTATTCAATTCCTTTGTCCACATAAACGATATGGTTCAATTAAAAAGAACCAACTTCAGTGTAAGGATTTAACATTTCCAAGCCTTAGAACTGACAAGCAACTTCAAATTTCTAACCCCAGAACATGGAAAGAAGACAAACTGAGAAACAACCACAAGCAATAGACCTGCACATAGCAGCGATAGGTCTTTGAAAATGCAGAAGCACTTTTTTTGTAACCTAAAGAAAATCACTCATTGTAAACATTTCTGATATGAAGATACCCAACCCAATAAGCCATGCATCTATTCATAATCTGTCTGTTTCAAGGAGACATGCCTATTCTGCAATACAAAATGTCTTAGCTGCTCCAAAAATTTTTGTATACCAATATTGTTATCATCCTTTTATTAATGCCAAGAAAAAAAACACCAGAGTGGAGAGATTGCAAACATTATTACCTATCCTATAATCAAAATTCTCAAATAGTAACTAAGAAAAGAAATTTCAGGCCAGATGAGGGCATAAACATTTGCAATGTCGTTTCTTAAAAAACATAAACCCCCATGTCAAAATGCCTGTACAAATTAAAAGTTGAGATAAACATGGAGAAAAGCAATGTCTACACAAGCATTTGCAGCGCTAATCTAAACATATGGATATAGACCATTAATAATTATAAAATGGTGTAAGCATGTGCAAACACTAGAGTTAGAAAATCATGCTTGGTTATTGATACAAACCAGATGGAGTTTGATTTCTTCCTGTAACCTCTCCATGTCCGATTTCAATTGGTTGACAATACCTCTCTGTTGAAAAGAAAAAAAAAATATTACACTAGCAAAATAGAAGATGCTTTGAGAAGCTCATAAAAACCAAAGACAAATACTGCATTTTCAGTTCAAACTTAAAAGTCAACACTCCTAGTAACTCTCTAGATTAGAAGCAACCAGCATAACCTAACAACCAAAGGCAAAGAAAGAATTGCGTCTGTTTTCCAAGACTTCTGAACAACAGTTATAACTTAAAAGGTACAGCCATGTAAATTCTTTAAACCCAAACTTAACACAAAAAATACCCAGTGATATTCAGATTCGCTATATCATACTCAACACAGGTCATTAGTACACAAGGTGGTCAGGTGAAGTCAACCCAAAGTTATTGAACTAAAGAAATCCACCACAATCACTGCTCCCCTTGTTGAAACTGAAATTCCTCCAAATTAAATATTCGCCTAATTTCTCTTCAAACATCTTAAACTACTTGGTGATTTAACATGTGGAATTCTAGCTATTGGTGTATGGACTATATAAATAATAAAAGTTGATAATACCAGTAATCAGCAAAAAATAATTACATAAAAGTATATAACCTGAAACAGTTTCACATTTGATTATTCCCTAGAATCACGTACTTTAATTCATAAGCCAACCTGTTGATTATAGCTATCAGTTAGAGATGAATTTTCAGCAGCTAAAGACTCCACCAATGATTGTGAAGCCTCAAGAGCACGTTGCAAAGAAAATTTTTCTTGTGTAAGATCTTCAATATGCTGCAGCATGAATAAAGAGAAAAGCATAAATAAGTGGGGGCAAGATCTTTCATAAGTTGTAAATTACAAAGTCTAGTAAAAGCAAAGAAGCACATAATAACATCATGCATTTCTCTTTATAAGTTAGTTTAAGCTTCTTTGCTTTTACAATATTAATTTACAGATGGAAGCACCATATTAATATTGTAATAATTGGCAAAGTTCTACATCTTTTCTCTATCAAGAGATTATGGTCCTCTGTTCATGACACATACTGATCGTTTACTGTTAGAACCACCATTTGAAGAAGTTTTAAATTTTCAAAAGTAAGGTGAAGATGTATAAGTTATATCTCTGGGTTCAAACTGGACACATGTAACATTTCATAAAGCATGTAAGAATAGAATATCTAGGTTTCAATATTGTCCATGCCATTTCTATAACTCATAAAAGTTGTACATACTATAACGTCAAGTAATCTCCTGGAATTCAGTTAAATTTTGAGAACTAATCAACTCATTTGGTCTACCTTGGACTCCAAATAAGCTAATACTAAATAATTACAACAAGTAAAGTACCTTAAAAATCAGGCGCAAGACGCGTCAACAGGAAACTAATTTCTAATGCTAAACCATTAACGAGTGGAAAACAAATTGGCAAAGTAAAGAACTACGTCAGCCAAAAAGTATCAAACAATAAAAATGTTACTAGTAGAAAGCACCTGTTCCAAAGCAGCAAAGTCTTCATTTTGTGTAGGAGCATAAAAATCATGCTTCTTCTCCATGTTGTTGGCATTCCCACTTAGAATGTCTAGACTATTACTATTAAATTTTGAGGAGCTTGTTGAATGATCAAATTGACTCTGCGCCATAGTTTTGGTCTCCATGGATGGATTAGGAAAATAGGTGGATCCTGATGTACCAATGATGCTTGGTTCTGGACGATAAGAGGAAGAGGAATCTTTCTCAGGTTGAAGATAAGAATCCCCTGATGAAGGTCTGGCAACATTTAGAGAATCAAGAAAGGATGGACGAGATCTCCTAGAACTAGATTCCATAGACACTGAATAGGTTGGAATATGATTAGATGAGAGCCCTGCACTGGAACCTATAGAATCTAACTTTTCCGTTGTTGCACCAAGCAGATTAGGGAAACCGCTACCAGTGCTTGTAACAGTCTTCTCCACACCAGAACTCAAAGAATCACCATAGCCTGCAGTGCAACATATAATATGCAGAAGGTCAGCAGCATAACTACTGGAATAATGGTGGGATCTAAGATTTCTAGATAGAATCAACATACATATATTGGGTAAAAAAAAGAATTAACATGAAAAAACTTCAATAGGAACTGTAGCTAAAGAGATTAGAATGAAACTGTTACCTCCATAAAGTGAACGATTCATGTAGCCACTATCTAGAGTGCTGGAATTAGTTGGCTTTATATGTGGTATTGTATCAACAGAACTCTGAGATGAGAATTTTGACGAATAATGAGACCCATGAAAAGCAACTGCATAATCATTCATTGAACTGATACTGTTATTTGAATGGATTTGATTCATGCCATGAAGAGTAGACAGATTAGAATTACTATCAAATGGCTGACTTTCTTGAGAATTAAGAGTGATGTTTTCATTGTTTGTAGTACCATATGCTACTCCACCAGTATGAACGGTATATATATCATTCACCTGATTTCCTTCATTTTGACTAAACTCTATGGACTCAGAAAGAAGAGAAGCATCATATATATTAGCTTCATCAATATCTGCATGTGTCTCCATTGGAATGGTAGGAAAAGAATTAAGATCATTCCTTGCAGAACTAGTTGTACCAGCTACAGAGCCCTGATTACTATTTTGGGTAAATAAATTCAGGCTTTTGTCATTGCTCATCACGGCAGTGGATGTGTCAATAACATCTCCACCAATTCCATCAGATGTGCTAACTCCATTTAACTCATTAGCTCGTACATGCTCATCTTCTGAAGGTTGTTTCCCATTTGGGCTATCAGAATTGCGAGCTTGACTAGTAGATGCAGCCTTCTTAGCTGCTTTCTTTTTACGAAACTCATCTAGCTGCAAGAGAAAAAGAGGATTTCAGTTTGACAAAAAAAAAATTCCACATGCATTTACAGCAAAATGTTAGCAGCTAATCCTCATGCATTTATGAGAAAAGAAAGAATGCCAAGTAAAATAGAAGTTTAGCGACCATGAAATCTCAATGTCATGCATTTTAATCAACACAGTTTTTGGTTCATTTACAACATATTAGCTCTAGCAAATGAGATATACTTAGATATGATTGCTTAATTCGTTGTGATCTCCTATTCCTTGTTCCCATCATTCCCCCTCCATTCTCACTGCTGCTTGTTTCCTTCCGATTTCACTTTTTAAAAAGCAAGGCCGAGATTTATCTCATAGAATCAGTCTGAAACCACACTATCATGACGAGGACTGAAAAATAATTGTTCGATAATTTAGAGATTAGAAGTTTATGGGGAGAATACAAAGATGGAATTATATCCCGCTAAGTTAGTCCCAATGCCATCGATTCATTTTCTTTCCATATTTATGAACAACAGTAGATGCCCAATTCTCGTAGAAATCGTACATATACACTCACTAAAAACAAGCTTCCAATCAATAATTCGTTTTTCACATATTTAACAAACTTCAAAAAGAAAATATATGGATCTAACCCATACCCGGCGCTTTCCAGCTTCCAAATGCTCTTGCTTCCGTGATGAAGCGGCTGAGTTTGGCAGCACCTGAGCTGATGCCATTGAGACCAAAAATCCCGAAACACTAAATTTTCATAAAATTAACGCAAAAATTGCGTCCCCGACACAATTGGCGAGAAGAAAAATAACAGGACGAATCCAGAAATCCCAAATGCAACAAATTTTGCGAGACTTTTAATCGAAACCCAGATCAAGAATTTGACCCAATAATGCAAAAATCAAATGATTAACGGTCGGAACAGAAATTTTCAAAATTTAAACGTAACATACAAATTAAAGAGACGAAAAATATACGGAGTAAAGAAAAGATTCTCAATGGCCCGCGTTACAGACAAGAGGCTGCCGATCTGATCGGAGACGGGGAGGAAGAGAGAGAAGCAATATGAAAATTTTGTTCTGCCGGATCGCTTCACTTTTCTCTCTCTTCGTTATTTTCCGTTTTCGTATTTTTTTTTTACGTTTCTCATGTTAACACTGTTCATGACAGGTCATGGCGTAAAATGCCGAAACTGTTCAGATTAGCGGGAAAAAATAATGCAGTCAGGAGGGATTTGGTGGCGAAGTACGTTAAAAAGGGTGTTAAATGGGAGGGTGAAAATAATTTTTACAGGAGGTAAAATCTAAGTTTTAAAGAATATATTTTAAAAAATAGATTTTACAGATTTTGAGACAAAATCTATATTTTGAAAAGTTATTTATGTTTGGGAAGTTGTTATTTTTACGGATTTCGAGGCAAAAAATGGTCAGGAAAGAGGAAAGTAGAAAAGAGTGGGAAAGATGAAAAAGTAGGAAAGAGAAAACCTAGGTTTCAAATTGAGGTTTTGTAACTAAAATAGTTTTTGGGAAAAAATTTACTTGGACAAAACATCTATTTTAAAGTACAACCTAGGTTTTGAAACTAAACCTAGGTTCTAAAATTGATTACCAAACAAACTCTAAGTGTTTGTATGAAAAATACGTTGTTTAAACGATTTTACTTAAATAGAAGTAAGCATCTCAAAAAAATTTTATTTAAAGTTATGTAAATGTGATTGTTAACGTGAGTAATTCTGGCAAAAATTATTATTATTATTCTAGTCATATTTATTCCCATATAAAAAGAAAGAAAGACCTAATTGCATCTGTCCATTTATTTAGGTCTAATTAGATTTTATAGGAATTTAGTCATTCACATTGTACGAATAATTTTATTTTTTCGGCAAAAAAAAGAATAATTTTATTTTATAACGTAAATTGTAAAACTTATGAAAATGGGACTACTGCCCTGTACAAAATTGCCCACGTTATGAATGTCTTGAGAAAATTATGATCTGACTCCCTAAATTTGCAACCTCCTCAACAAAATTATTCTCCTTCATTGTTAAAGATGCAATGTGATTATATTTAACTTTGGTGTTGGAGAATTACTTATTATCCGTACTGTATGCAATGAAAAGGCTTCAACTATTTTTCTGTCAAATCCCACAATAATAATTTAAATATTGTTATTGAATAGAGTATAGATGATTTGAAACTTCGAGAGTGTGCATGTAATTATTGTTTTCAAATTATGGTTCACAGGCACACAGATCTTAATCCGTTCAATGGTCCATTTTTCATTAAACAGAAATATGTTAAAATTTTCATTTCTATACCTAAAAGATAATTACTAATATATATTGTCTGATTTATCAGCAGACTGCACTCTTCTGTTTTAATTTTAACATTATGTTTTAGTCACTATAAAACATAACTTTAATAATTTATATGGAGGATCAAATTACAATTTATTATAAATAAATTTTTAAGTAAATTGTTTAAAATCACAGTGACTAATAAGCATTTATAACTATGGCACATGCATTTTCCAACATTAAAAAATTCGAGTAAATTGGTAATGTTATTTCTTAATTGTGTTTAGCATCCTCACATTATACCCCGGTGCTTCTAGCATTCTAATTTTATATATAATAAATCGAGTATCTTAAGCCACAAATAAGATTATAGTGTTAAATGTAAATGAGTAATAATACTGAGAGGGTGTTATAAGCAGGAAAAAAAAAATCAACCGTTAGATACTGATATCTAATAATATCCTTGATGCTGCCTCTGCCAAGTAATTGTGCATTATACATATCTTAATAAAATGCACAAGATAAATTCTAAATCCATCAAATATTAGCTAACCGAGCTCATGCAAGTCTGTTGCCTTGCTCACCTTAGAATCCATTACATAATTAAACTAGTTTTCATGTTTATTAGCAAGAATTTTGTATACAAAATCCTATTATTGCAGAATTTATTTCACCATCACATTCTACCTTCAAACCCTTTGTTTTGCTATAACATGCTCTTGCTTTCTATATCATGACTTGAGAGATCCTGAGATGGTTCCTTCCCTACGCCATTGGAGATGGATCTTAAGCTTCTCATAATTAGGCAGGTTATCTTTTATGACAGGAATTTGCTTGAATCTCTGAAGCCATGCTTCCAAGCGAGGCAAGTTGCTTGCTTCCATCAGTTTTATTCCCACAATTTCTTCCAAACCTTCCAACCAGATTCCAAGAACTCCATAGGATATGTCCACCAATCCAATGTCGTTGCCTCCAAAGAAACTCTTGTCTCCTAGGCCTTGGTCTTCCAATACTTTCAGAGTTTCGAGTGCTTTCTGGATTGTGTCTTCCTTTTCCTGTTCATCTTTGAGAACTTGGAAAAATGGCGCAGTAACTGATTTGACCTGCAAAACAAGATTTGGAACAGAAAAATTACAGAGGGACTAGGGCTGACATGATATAAATCCCGTTGGATAAGCTTGTTGCAAGCTCCATTTCACAAGGAATATGGGGTATGTTCAGATAGAGAAGAATTGAAAGGAAGGAAAAACCTGATCATCCATTATTATCAATCCAAACACTCAAGAAAAATTCATATTTAAACACAAATCAATTCAAACAAATCCTCTGACCTATTTCATCCTTGGGGAACCTCAGAATTCATACCCCATTAATTGAAACATCAAAATATGAATCTCAATATGCACCTAAGAAATGAAAGCTTAATCCCTACGAAGATTAAGCTTCCCACGAAATTTGCCCGAAATTTATTGACTTCTCAGTATAAAGCTACAGAGAAAAGCAGTTATAGAATTCAACTCTGCTTTCAGCCAAGATCAAATTTATGAAATACAGAACATATAGTTGAAGAACAGAGATGGAGATAGAGTCACCCGATCATCAGCAAATTTAATCCAAAACCGAGCTACGGCCTTGTCATAGATATCTTTTGGCAGCAAAGGGGTGTCTGGCCAGGTTTCTTCGATGTATTCAAGAATCACAGGAGACTCTGCAATGGCTTTGCCGCCATGGATAAGCACAGGAACTTTCTTGTAAACTGGATTGGATTGAAGAAGCAGGTCACTCTTGTTGAACCTGTCTTG
>JANTPZ010003115.1:0-15049 GCA_025593235.1 Vachellia pachyceras
CAACTCATATTTCTACTAATAGAAAATATAAATTAGAGAGGGAGAGAGAGCTTCAGATACCTTGTACTTGCATAATCAAAGAGTTTGCCAGAAGCAGAGAAAACGAAGAGGGCAATCTCAGCATCACAGAGAGTAGAGAGCTCCATAGCCTTCTTAAAGAGACCCTTCCTTCTCTTTGAGAAAGCCACTTGCCTCGCTGCTACGTTCTCTATCTTCTTTATCGCTATCTTCCTCCTCGTCATTTTAATCCCTTCTTCTTTATTATGGCTAAGCAAATCTAAACTAAAATAGAATTAGTGAAATCAACAGGCAAAAATGCTTTCTACATCATCTGCGATCGATTGGAATAGTACTAAGCCATGAACAAATATGAAAGTTGGCCATAGAGAAAGATTGGGTTTGTGAGAACGAGAAGCAAGAATCTGAGAAATGATCACTGAAAGTAAGAAGATGAAGAAAAAGGAAAGAAAGAGAATAAGGGTAGAGGGGAGTTTTTGGAGAGAAGAAAAGCTGCAGTAGGTATGAATGAGGCAAAACCTTGACTCCACAATCTTTCCTTAACCTTTTTTATTCTTCTCTTGATTTTTTTGTAAAATTATTTGCAGCTATTTAAATGGCCACGTCGCCTTTTAAATGACCATCAAATCGAACAAATATATCAATAATTCCATTTTACCATGAACTAAAAACAAGATGACATTAAAATATTAACAGGAAGATACCGTGAAAATACTATTTGAATTTGTAAATTCCAAAAAGATACTATCAATGATGAAAATCCCATATTTCTACTCAATGATAAAATAGAAATTTCAAAAAATTGGTACTTACCATTATAATTGTACCTCTCAATTTAAACTAGAAAGGATATGCTACATTCATCGGGAACCGCCTATGGAGCTCCAACCTCCACTATCGGTAGGTCACAAGATCATAGATCCATTCAATTTACCACTTTTGTAATGAGATATCACAAAATCTAACCACCACCACCGGTGATGGACAACTAATACAAAAAGCTTTGACCTATTATTTTAAAATCCTTATTCGATAATTAAGTAGGAATATCTTATCTTCATTATTGGTTGTAGCTTTTTGAAATTTGCAAATTCAAATGGAATTTTTAAAGGATTTTCCCAATATTAAATGCAGTTTTCACAAAATTCAGCCATTGGTGCCTACAAGCAATCAAAATTTGTGGTTCTGCATATTTTTCAGCTACAAATGAATCTGAATAAAATTGAACCATTTTGATAGATTATAATCATACATGATGAATATCTATTTATCTTCATTTTAAACATGATGTGTCTTGTAATTTGATTGAATGGTGAGGTAAAGAAATGTCCATCAGACTATGCGTATGAGGATAACTAGTGCCTTTTGATTCAATGACATCTGTCAAAAAAAGTGATAGAGCCAAGGATTTCATTTTAGATGTAGCCTGGAATTTTTTTAATTTTAGTTAGTAGGTGGTCCTTTCCTAGATTAAACATTAATTGTGTTAACTTTTGTTAATATATATACATATAGTAAACATCAATTAAAATACACACAGTTCAAAAATTCATTATATTAGCTCCATTTGGTATGTAAAATAATCCCCACAGATTTTGAAATATAACCAGCTGCCCCGGCCCCACCAATGTTTGTCCTTCAGCTCATAGTCAGATACTGCCATGTATAATATTTAGCAACGGCCCCCTATGTTTCAGTATGTTACTATTTGTTATATTAAACATTTTCTATTAATCTTACATCATGATATAATATCTGTCCAGCTTTTTTAAAAGAAAAATTACTTCGTTTTTGTCTCCTTTCTTTATAATATTAATAATCATATTTAACTGGCCAAATAATACTCATAGTAAATTGCTAGCTACCGAAATTTTTTCCATTCTAAAAATATATACTTAGTGTGATCTATTAAAAATAGTTAGAAATATTTTCCAAAAAATTCAGAAATAGTATTTGTTAAACAAATTTTATGTCAACAGAAAATTTATTATTAATTTACCCCGACGCTTTACTAAATCTTATTTTAGCAGTATTATAATTATTATAGATAATATACATTTCATTTTTAAACAATTAAATTTAATGTTTTAAACTAGCGGTGCTTTAGTAGAAAGTGAAACCCTAATTTCTTCAAATATGGATACAAGGTTATCAATGCAACATCGTGACAGTACCACCGGCAATAGCTGAGATCCTTAACACCATTTATGGGCTAAATTTGCATTGGAACAAAGGTTTTAGGATGGTTATGATTGTATCTTATTATTTAAAAGCTATAGACTTTATTACTAGCAGTTATGGGAGTAACCACCCATTCCAAGATATTATTGACCATGATAAGGCTTTGGTCCATAGAAATTGGAGGGTGCTTAATATCCACCCCACAGGGAAAATATCTTTTGGACTGATTACTTAGCCAAATCCTCATACCAAAATAAGGTTAATTATGTTATTATTGATGAACCACCATCTCTTGGACAGGATATGATAATTGATGAAGTAGTCTAAATAATATCTGTCCATCCATTATTTAGTCAAAAAATTTTCGGATGAGGTTTTAAAGTAAAAGAGAAATTACATTAAATGGAAAACAAATAGGAAGCAGTAAGGCTTCATGTACGAGAGCTGATGACTAAACCCACTTAATTAATGTCAATAACGAGGACTATACCTACACCCTTCCAAATAATAACAATGTCAATAAATATTTATAAAATTATAAAAAATTATATATGATTTCAAAAATTCTAGACCCAAATATAGTCCCTTGCCAGTACTAAATACTATCAAAAAAAATAAATAACCATATTTTTATTACTATCAATGCCTAGAGTTGCCTTTTCCACAATGCTTGTTAACAGAAATAGGATTTGATCTCCTCTCTCTCTGATTGTCATTTCACTAATTTACTCGCGGTGAAAATTAATTTTCCAATTATAAGTTTTATATCAATTTATTAACGTTATTTTGTACCGATTATAACAAACTGACCCACTTTCAAAGGACAAGTTCCATTTTTAGAAGTCTAGCTCTATCAAATGATCCTATGCATCTCTGCTATTATATATAAAACCAATTCTAAACATTTTATAATATATATTGTATTCATGTTACTTATAATAATTATAATATATGAAGATATTATACAATAAAACTAATATATTTACAACTGATAATTCTTTTTCTAATAAGTAATTGATAATTCATATGGTGTTAAAAAAGTTGTATATTACGAAAATTAAACGTACCATATTGTGCATTATACATAGGATAAGGTCATAACATTATTCTTGATATTCTTTAGAATGGAAAAAAGGACACGGCTGGTTGCAGACCAGGAATATCTAGTTCTAAACAACCACACACGGCTATACACATAAATTATTGGACAAAGATTATTCACAATTAGTCTAGAACTGTTCTTTTCCAGGGCCATAATTTAAAAAACACTAAAAAAAATTAGCACTGTGCCAATAATTTCTTCAGAAGCTTTAAATTCATTCAGGGAAAGAGTAACTAACCTGCGATTCAATAAATAAAATAGCCTTAATGAAAATTGAAAACCTTAAATGCTTAGAGCTTTTAGATTATTAATTAAGCTCAGCCATATGCAATGCAAATCATTCATCTAAGTCATAACAGCCTACCATTAAAAAACAAAGCTTAGGAATTGTCCTATCACTGACACTCATACGCACACAAAAGTATAAAAATTTGCCCTCTTAACAGGTTGTAAATACAGGTAATGCAAAATCTAATAATAATGCTTTTGATAATAATTATAGGAGTTAAATAAATAATTTATAAATATTAAGAAATCTGGTTTAAGTTATATTACTTGTAAAAAAAGTTAGTTTTTCTAAGATAGCGCATTTAATTATTTGCATTCAAAACCACCGGTATAGATTAAAAAACGGATTGACATCTTATATATTTATATATATTTGACAAAATATTCCTATCAATTGCACATGCAAATAGAATTTTCAATAATGAGGTAGTTTTCAATGCAAATAATCATTTGGCATACTCTAAGAAAAACCAGCACACAATTTTTAGATATAGCTTACTTAACTAATTTTTTAATATCTGTAAATACTTATGGATGTTGAACAAAAAGATGGTGAGCTGATAAAACCCAGCTCTCTCAGTGGAGTTCATATCAATTTACCTCATTGTGAGAGACGTGTCTAATGGTTGGTCTTGTTCATCCCCAAGCCGTGGGCCTGTCAAGTGTCAACATATAATTTCATTTCCCAGTTTGATACAATTCCCAGACAATGATGATGATAATGATGATCATGCTTTTCTCCCAAGTATTTGATTTCCTAGATTTCCATTATTAAGTTTAAAAGCCTGGAAAATGAAATATTATCATTATAAAGACACACTAATAAGAAAGTAATTGACACGAGAATTAATGACAATAAAATATTCTGGCAACCTTCTTTAGCCTCCGGTTTTCCTCCATGAGTTCGTCTTCCTTTATGTTGACATCAAAATTAAACACATTATTAAAGCAAATAAGAGAAATGCATGAATGAAGACTCACAACATACTGCAACTTCGTCGTTCCATTGAAAAGGCAAAGCAATTCCTAAAATTCCCAGAATTGTCCAACTTTAAATGTGTAATATTCACACATAAGACCTTTAAAGCACATCGGTATAAAGTTCAATTTAGCATTAGGAATGATTTGGTGTTAGAAGAAATTTTCTTTCAATTTAAAATTTCCCTGATGTTTATTCATCCTAATTTTTCAAGTACTTCGATAAAAGATGTGAAACCCATTTTGCAAATGCATATTCTTTCCCTCGATTTCAAATTTACTATAAGTGCCCCTTCCTCTCCTCATTAAATTCTTTATTTTTTTTACTCTTTTAGCACCATTAGTAAAGGTAATTGTTCTTCTCTTTTATTTCGGAAACTTTTTTTACATGATTATTTAACTAAGTCAAATTCGAATATTGTGGAGCATGGAGATGGCCTCCCTCTTACCAAAAGCTTTATTTAAATTCACATAAACTCAAACCGCTAAAATCAACGCCTATTGGTGTTTTATCTAAGACATATATACAATACATATATTTTGAAATTTTGGTTCTCATATCTAAATATCTTAGAAGTATGCTAACACGTGAAAAATTGAAATTTCTTAACAATATGACCCTAAACATGATTGATAGTTTCTCATTATAACAGAGAGGAAAAGAATGAATGCATAGGATGTTTTTGATAAATAAACAAAAAGCTTACCTTTTCGTTTAGAATTCTGATCTCCTGCTCAAATACTTTAACCTGAAAGTAAGACATGAAATTAATTTCTTTCTGTTCTAAATATTACATACTTATTATCCATGCCATGGAATCAAAGATCAGATAGAAATTAGAGGCATATCATAACTATTTATTTTCAATCAATTCTAATTTATAGTACATCTAATCCTTAACATAAAATAAGTTAACTTCTTTTGGGAAGATTAAGGAATCTATATATCATTTTATAAGTCAAACAAATTAGTTTAGAGAAAAATGGTAAATATAAATGATTTACAGTAATATATTAAACTTTTTTTAATTTCTTCAAAAAAAAAAAAGTCTATAGACTCTTATATTAAGGATCGAAAACAGTATAACATTACATGTTAGCCTAAATGTTCCAGTGTTTGATCTTGATGATGCCAAAGGTTAAACAATCTTGATGAGAGAAAATCATACATCGTGATAAGAGAATTAGAGGAAAATCTCGATGGACAATTCTACTAACGGCTATCATAACATTCTTGAAAGCATGCTAATCATTTAAGGAGGAATATCTCAAAAGAACTGAACTAATAATCGTAATATAATGAAGACTGAGAACTAATTAAGTTTGCAAAAGCTACATGCTTTTAAAATCTTGAAGGTTCATCAACAACGCACTCAAGCTAACTGAAACTCGCTAAGTGTTGTTGCTACATTATGAGGTGAGGGCAAGCAAAGAGAGAAGTTTGAGGTGAGCTTGTGAAAACATGATGAGTTGAGGGTAAGCTTGGGAAATCATCTATGGCTGGAAGTGAGCTGTGAACTATGCATTGTTGGTGATTACGAGAAAACCTTTATTTGAGTTCCTTAAGTATTAGGGTGGTGGAAAAGCCACTATTCAAGGCTACAATTCAATATTGCAGGAAATATGATAAAAAAGAAGTTGAATGCTATAGCAAAAAGATGAGCTAAAGGTTGTCCATTTCATAGAAAAAGTAGAACAGGAAAAACTAAGTTGCGTTTTGCGATTACATGCTTCAAATATTATTTAGCTTATTACTGATATTGATAGCGAAGCTCAATTCACATGTAAAGTTCAAGGTCTTTGTTTAGTGATCTTGATGAAGAAAAACATGCAAAAAAGTCCAAGTTTGGCTTGGAGATTGCAAGCGATTGTATGTTTGAGGGGAACCGATTGTAAGGAGATGTTAAACTAGTACTGATTCCTATCCTAAATATATTTGAAACCAGAGGTAATATAATATATGATGGGCAACTAGTCCCTAGTTTAACTCATAACGTGTTGGGTATTGGACATTTGATTCTTAGTGAATCTTGGTTTTGTTTGATGATAATTCATGCGCTATTCATGACTAAAAGAATCCAATAATACCATAGCAATTGTCCATATGATACCAAATAACATGTATGTGTCCAATGGAATGAAAAGTGCTTTAATTTAATTTTTACTTGGAACAGTAAGCCTAAATTATGTCGTTCACAACATGGGCATTTGAAAGCCGATAATCGTTTGAGACTCTTTTGAGTCAAAAAATGGTTGTTGGATTGCCTAGCTAAAATTGGTAAACTTGGTTTTTTTTTAAATAAAGGATGTATCTATAAAAAGAAAATTAGGAAATCATTTCTGATTAGAAAAGTCCTTCTAATTGTCTTGAAATTGTGCCTGGTCAAGTCGAGACAGAAAATTTTGAATTGGATTTATTGGTTTAAGTATACAAGCACTCTAGACTAATAAAGGAGGTGACTTTTTTATCAGAACATTTCATTGAATCAAACCCCTTATGATCTCAGACAAGCAAGAAGCATGAGCTCAGAAATTCTTTTAGTTGTCTCTAGCATATGTTTTTGTTAATTTTCATTCTTAAATTGATGAAAATTTGTTTTTTTGGGAGGGGAGCACATTTTTAATTGGCAATAGTCCTCAACCTAAAGCCTATCACCTGTGTAACCCTCAAGTGGTTAGCAGGAATGTTGCGTTCAATGAAGATGCATTCTTGATGGTAAAGGAAAATTAACAATTAAGGCTTTGACAATAATAGACAAGTAACACTACCACCATTGGCAAATCCAGATTCTTTCTCATTTTTCTCACATAGTGAAGGAAGTGCCGCAAGATCAACAAGTTCTTCAACATCAAGATCTTCCAATGGGTCGAGTTGTTGGAGCCCATCCCATTTAAACCATTTCTAATTAGAGACAAGGCTTAAAAATTAGGCCCCAATATGAGTAAATTGGCTAAAGGTTGGGCCTAATAGGGCTGAAAATTAAAAACGCCAGACTCGTAAATATATATTTTATGTTTTTGAACTCCTAAAGAAGGAGAACTCTCATTATCAAGAATTGCAAGAACATTCTAAAACTAAAGATTTCAAGATTTTGGAATTTGCATCAATAACTTCAAGACTCGTGAGAAGCCTAGGTGCACTAAGATCTTAGGTAGGAAAAAAAGGCAATAGAATAGACAAGTTTTTGTATAGGCAAATATTATTGATATGATTTTAGGACTAATACAATTTTTGGTCTCCCAAGGTTACCTTCATTTTGATTTTAATCCCTCTAGTTTCATCATGCATGTTTCAAACATTGGTCCCTATGATTAAATTAAAACATGGACTATTGTTCCTCCTTGAGGAGCTAAAACCAAAGTGATGGTAAACTTGAGGGACAGAAAATTGTACTACCCCTTCTCTTTAATGTAAGAGCTGGTTGACTTTTTTGAGGAGATTAAGGAAGGTAATTAAATGATATATTCATCATTTTTCTCCAAAATAATTTACCTTACTTATGAACTAATATATAGTCTAATGATATACATAAGTATTTCATAATATACGTTATAATTAAGTAATTTATTTAGATTTTTTAATGTTCATAAAAAGTCAACGAACTTTTATATTAAAGCCCAAATGTACTACATTTTTGCTGCAGATGTTTCCAAAAATATCACCCATCTTGTTAACCTAGTTAACCCATGCTTGTTGAAGTTAGTGGAGCATATACAGTGACAAGCAAGTTATCATGTGTTTTAAGAAGAATACATAGGATTTCATTCAATTTAATTCAATTGTGATTTAGCTAATTGCAATTTGGAATAAAGGATCAAATGTATCCCATAATTTCCTTTTTTCTATGCTTCATTGACTAATGGGAAAAATGGGGAATGGTGGCCCATTAAAATTTTCTTGGTGGGAATGACCTAAATCAAAGTTGTCTACAAAATTTGTGGAGTATGGGTATATAAAAATTTACACACCAATAAAATTTTTAATAAATAAATTTTCCCCACTTTTCCTTTGAATAATTGAAATATAAATTTTTTTTTTTTGCTTTATAAAAGGAATACAATTGAATATGAATGAGCTAAATAGACAAATAACCGTCAAATAAACCCCCTACATATTTGATGATTATTTCAAATAACTATCAAATAAGCCCTTGTTATTTGACGCTTGAATAACAACAATTAAGTACCACTGTAAATAACTGTTAATATGGAATAAAATAATCGTCAAATACTATCATTTTTGTAGTAGTGTCATGAATAAAGGGAAAGCCAAACCTTTGCTTCTGAAATGCGATGCAAGCTTGCGTTAAGTAAATCTTCTAGCTTCCTTAAATCTTTTAGGGAAAATCCTTGTAGTTCTTCTCCATTGAGTTGTCTGTTAGATGTAGTGCAACATATTTGAATCAACAAAAAATACATTGCACACCTTTCTCAGTTCTAGCACCATTTGATGATCATGATGATACCTCAGTTCTCGAGTCTTCTCTTTTAGTTCCTTGGTTAGCTTAAAATATTCACCTTCAACCTGTCCGATTACCATAAGCATTTTCACATTCAAGAATTAGTTTTAATATACTCCAGGCATTTTCTTACTTAGCCTATCATATTCAAATGATAGCAGTAATATAATATTATACACACACACACATATTTTATATCTCAATCTTTGTGCATTGAGCTCCTACACCCTTCTCATTGTGGATACAAATGGGGCTTAATATTGCTTTTCTCACTGGTCCTAGTATAGAAGCTAAATAACTAATTTGAAAAGATTAAAAATTAGTTAAAATAGTTATTGATAGATAATGTTAGTTTTTCTTAGACACACCCTGTTAGACAAATTGTTAGTTTCCCTTAGACACCCTTTTTCATCATTTGCATTAAAACCACCTTTTGATAGAAACCACCTTAATGTATACATTCAAAAAGATAAATTGGAGGAAAATTATAAATTTGGAAGACAAAGTGGATTGATGCATTACATTTAAAACCAAAATAAACTCCTAACTAGTCTTAATATTTTTAATCGGAGGGAATATTTTGTAATATTATACACATAGAGAGATGGGAAAAAGAAAGATGAATGAAAACAGCAGTAGATGAAGAAAATTATACCTGTAGTGCTTGAGATGGCTGGTATGACTTCACAATGCTCACATCTGAGTACAGGTGTCTCTTTTCAATTACCTGCCTCAGGCTTAAAACAACAAAAATATTGCAAATTAATTCGTATTGTTCTTTTTCTTATTGTTAATGTATGCTAGTACCATAACATATATAATATTTTGAATGGAGAAACAACTTGCATTTATCATCACTCTTGGTAAGATCTATAACATATTCATTGAATAACAAGACATGTCAATTTAGGAAACAACAAGATGGATATATTTAATTTGTACTTTCTTAAATTTTATAAAGAGATGGATAGAAATTTAGGTCATATACAATGGAAAGATTTAATGAAACAAGATGGGGATGGGAGGTGGAAATTAAGGAAAAAGGAAAATAAGCCATCAATGAATCCAATTTACAAGAGAAACGTTAAATTTGCACATGTCATATTTTCCCTTTTACGAGATGTCAAACTCGACAAACATAACTGGCTTGACTGCAATCACTATCGTCTTCTGATATATTAAACAAGAACTTCGGAAGAGATGATATTCGAGGGAGATGGAGAAGCAAATCCCCAACGAGTTTTTCCTGGACATACCTGAAGCTTGCTTGCCCCCAGAAACATCCTTTGGGTCCTCTTCAGCAGCCTCGGCATCAGTTCTATTTTTTTTTTTTTTTGCCTTGCACCAATTCAAGGTTATGATTCAGACTAGGATTTTCATCGGGTTCTATTGCAGAACATCCCTTCATATTATGCAAATTCTGGTCAGCTGCAGGATCCTGCAGAAGACAGTGAGAATTGACCCTAGACATGAGTAATTGTTCATCAGACGTTGCTGCAACGTGATTGTCACTGAGTAGGCACTATGAAATGTCTTCCAGCATCTCCCGTATCTCTGCTACACCAGAAGGTGGATTCCCAGAGTTCCTTTATTCTGAAAGACAATGTTCAACGTGGCTCATAAAATCACTCGCAGACATTGAAGGGCGGAGTCCAGGCACTTTTATCTGATCCCAGTTTCTTGGACCCTTGCACTCAGTTTCAGAGAAGAACAGTATACCTGCAACTCAAGAGATGACTGGTATGTGTTGTTGACAAGGTTTCCATCGGAGTTTCTCCTTTCAATCACTTGCCCCGTGCTTGAAACAACAAAAAAGTTGCATATTAGTTTACCTTTTCATTTATTATGCAATTAGTTAAGTAACTTGACATGTCAATTTAAGAAATAAGAAACGAATTATATGTTTGTTCGAAAAAGTTGGGTTAAGATGTGGTATCGGGCCCATATATATGCACAATCTTCTTGTTGTTGGTCCCAGATATTCTCTCTCAATTTCCACGGCGTCCCCGGGCCTAACAAGTGGTGTTAGAGCTTGGTTTATTAAGAAGTTGTTTGAAGACGACAATAAAATCCATAGATAAAAAAAAAGCCTATATTATTGAACATGTTTACGTTGTTCGGATACAAGTAGAAGGGCCTATAAAGTCATCGGCTTAAAGTTTTGGGATAGGTGGCATGAGGCCTCCTATATAGTGTCCGATGAGTGAGTAAACCTTTCAAAATATGGAAAGTTTCTCCAATGAAATTAAGCATTTTAAAGTCAAGTTTCTAAAACGTTCTAATGATTTATAGACTCACTGATCCTTGTCTTGTCCCACCACTTGAATTTCACACCCTCTTATGCCAACTAATGCTACCGCCATTTAATGTCTTCAACCTTAAGTTCATGAAAAATTTTCTTTTAAGATTTCATTAAATCATCTTGACACTTTGATCCGTTATGCCATCTTTGCACAAAACTCCCCTGGACCTATACCATTTATCACAAGCATATCAAAATTGCCTTTAAGTTTTCATTGTGCCTATCCTACTGCTTCTGGATTGTCATTTTGAAATGTTGAATTGTGTAACCGAAGGAGTGCTCTGGCAGTGGAGAATCAATGGAATTCTCGTATGGCCATAGCTTTAAACGTCAGTTCAGTCACTTTTGGAATCCTCCATGTATATATAGGGCTTCTTGTTCTATTACTTATCCAACGAGTGGATACATATCAAATGTTCACCCACCAAAAGGGGGAGATTGTTAGGAGGTCAATTGTGAGTAAACTTGAGTTGGATTGAATAAGAGGCACTCACTCCTATCTTTAATATATGATTTGGATGAAATTAAATTTGATCTTAAATATAATATCACAATCCACTTCATCTCCCAAATTTATAATGTTTTCTCAAAGCATCCATATTGATTGTACACATTAGCAGGTTTCCATCTAAATATAGTTATGATAAAAGAGAGCATTATATCAAAGTCAAACTATATTTATTGCAAATAATTAACTTAACTAATTTATTTAATCCACCCAAATTAGTTATATTTCTTGTATGCACGAAGAACCATGTGGAGTATATATGTAAAGGACCTATATAAACTCCCACATTTAATTTAAAGTTTTGGGTAAACCCATTTACATGAATCCACTTACTGTTGCTGGGCCCACCTGGTATCTTCCCCCTTTCTAGGATATTCCCAAGGCCCAACAGGTGGTTCCAAATATTACAACATAAACTGCTTGTGTAAAAACGGTGAAAGCCTAGATTAAAAATTATGGGCTTGGCAATGCATATTGGTCCATGCATTATTCGGGGTTAAGATGTAGTCTTCAAAATATGGGCAATCAACAAGGGGTTGGGTCTAACAAAAAAGATCATTCCCCCACGACGTGTTAAACCAAGATTCAAATTTTCGATGGGAGAAGTACCCATATTTAGTACCTAAATGTGTTTTGGATTTAATTGCCTCCAACAGAAGAATACTTGTACTTAGTAAAAACAATGGGCAAACAATGGGAGTATACTTGTGTGGTCTTGGTAGACTCACGCTTGAGTTAACTTAAGAAAAGGTATATAAGTGAAAAGACTCAGATTCACAATCTTAAGGTTCTGGCTTAGGATGTGGTTGTTGAAACCATTATATTGTGTTTGGGAACTCTATTGGAAGAAAGGAGTTTAGTTGGGAGAAAGGAGTTTATGGATTTATAGATAGTTTTACGGATTTTAAGATGGTTTTTATAGATTTCGAGATAGTTTTTACGGATTTTGAGATGGTTTTATCCCAGCTTGCATGTACCGTTTTGGGAACGAAGTTCCCAAACAAGCACATATACATTCCATCGTTGCTGCCAGGCTGAGCTGTTTTCTTCCCCATTTTCCAGATGCTCCCTGAGTCATGGAATTCGCTTCAAGTGGAAAAAGCAAGATGAGCTATATATATATATATATATATAGCAATTATGGGTGCAAACCTCTTAAGATGTAATAAAATAACAAAAACGTAAAAAAGAAACACTAAATTAGAAGCTCATCAGTTTTGGTGCTTCCTCCCTGCCTCTCTCAATTGTTATGATCAGTGTTTAACAAACTTGAACATGTTGTGGGGCCTTAGGAAAAAATGTATCGATTGAAAGAATGGGACGATTGGAGTATATATAATATTTGAATGATGGGTTAGTAACTTTTGTTAAGTTCTTTGAATTGAACTTGGATCTCCAATGTTGCATCAAGCTAAAAAGAGTAAATTTAATAGAACGCTTCCTTCCTCTATTATTTCTTTCTCCACACTTTTTAAATACTAAGAGATCCATCATTGTTTCATCCTTTCTTCTTTAACCTTCCACATAAAAGCCCTTATTCTTCATCCTTCAGCACTAGCGAGAAAAGGAATGACCATTTAGTTTGCTTGTTGATACGTTCTGATTTAGAGAATCAGTTGAGTTTTCAGAGTGTCACTTGCTAATGAAGAGTCAGGCATGAAAGAGAAAGGTAGGTAAAAGCATCACAAGAGGTTGAGAAGGATAAACCTATGAAGTTGTTGCAATAACCAAAAGTTGAAGAACATAATGGAGGATGAAGAACATATTGTGAATGTTAATTGAAAGCAATACTCAAGAATGTCGAACTTAGAGAACACGTTAGAAGTAAAAGCCAGGTTATGTTCTGCTAATTAGTACCAAGCAAGCGAAAAATGACTTGGAAGACGCTAGAGATCAATAAGAAATTAGATGTCAAAGAGGAGGAAAGGAACTCACAGAGGAAGAGGAGAAACTGGCAAAGGGTAAATGAATTCTCAAAGATAATGAGAAAAGTTTAAAAGAGACTAACTGAAATTCTATTATAGCATACTAGAGCAGACAAAGAAGGAGAAAGGACAAATAGAAAGTGAGAAGTGAGCCCATTGCAAACGAAGAAGTGAAGCTAAAGTTTGTATATGCAGACACTCAATATCATACGGCAGATATTTTTAATCAAATAATGGATGGAAGAGTGTTGAAAAACACAAATTAAACTTAAATAAATAATTAGTCAAACGTTTTCTTTTTGATTTATGAATATACCAAAGCGTCTAGCTAGCTAATCTTCCATGTGCATATAATGCACTTTAAATCAAACCACTGGCATATTCACCAAGTCACACGATTCACAGAGTTTTTTCTCATGTAGGCACAATCCTCCTATTAGACACAATACTCTTTGAGCATTATCAGACATTAAATATGAGCAACTTTTATAGTAAGGGTTAAAAATCTAATACATCACATTGTGAGAATTCAATACCTCCTATTAGACCCAACCACCGCTATGAAAAATTGTTAATGCAACTCATAAAATACAACTTGATAACGATTGATGATTTCCGTTAGTATTGCTTCCTGCTCAGTATAGTTGTTAAATACATGGTAACTAATTAAATTGTAACCAAACAGACCAGATTACATAAATGGTGACACTTCAAAACATTACGCAAATGAAGATGGGTCTAACTTGGTATACTAATTAAATTATTGTGCATTTTAGATCCATCCCATTATGTGAAATCTCACTCTCTCAAAACTAAAGAAGATTATACACAAATTTAGAAGAGAGCATCAATGACACGCACTAAGGAGAATAGGCTATCCAACTAATATTTCTACTAATAGAAAATATAAATTAGAGAGAGAGAGAGAGAGAGAGAGAGAGCTTCAGATACCTTGTACTTGCATAATCAAAGAGTTTGCCAGAAGCAGAGAAAACGAAGAGGGCAATCTCAGCATCCCAGAGAGTAGAGAGCTCCATAGCCTTCTTAAAGAGACCCTTCCTTCTCTTTGAGAAAGCCACTTGCCTCGCTGCTACGTTCTCTATCTTCTTTATCGCTATCTTCCTCCTCGTCATTTTAATCCCTTCTTCTTTATTACAAGTAAGCATATCTCAGCTAAAATAGAATTAGTGAAATCAACAGGCAAAAATGCTTTCTACATTATCTGCGATGGATTGGAATAGTACTGAGCCATGAACCAATATGAAAGATGGCGATAGAGAAAGATGG